>JACERP010001079.1:0-28514 GCA_014080715.1 Scenedesmus sp. NREL 46B-D3 | reverse complement strand
ATGCAGTGGATGCTGAACTCGCATGGCCAGAATGGCCTCGAATCAGCAGCTGACCCTGCCCAAGTATGCACGCCATCATGTTACCAATCGAGGTACAGCGGCCCCATTGCCCCCATGCCCCACTGCACAGCATTGCGGCACATGCACCAGGAGAACTTGGGCGGGGGTCTCCTGGTCCAGCATTTCTTGAGGTGCGCAGTTGTTTTACATTTACCTGGAGCCCAGGAGCCGTTTAAAACTCGTCCTATTACATGCATTAATATTATTGACATTCAAGCAATCCATTGCTGTGGAGCATTGACGAGGCCTACAATGCATGGGCATATATGCATGCCTAAACCAGGCAACAAAAGCATCAAGGAACACTCTGACCAACGCAGACCAGAGTGGCTGCAGAGTTGTAACTCAGGCACTCTGCAACGTTGCAGAGTTAACCACTCTGCAGCGACTCTGCAGCAGCTCTGCACAGTCTGCATCCACGTTGACCATAGTGGAAGGTCATCCTCTTGCATGCATGTGCTGCCAGCAAGACAGACCAGCCAGCTGGTCGACTCCGGCATTGTTTGGAACAATGTCCCTGTGCCTGTTTATCGGAGTACTGCTATCTTGGCCTGTGGTTCAACAATACCTGTACATGGACCACACATTTTGAGAAGATGCTGGCTAAGGTGCAACGTGTGAAGGGTGCGCTCATGCCAATTTGGAAGAGCCGCAGCATCAGTGTGGAGGTTAAACGCATACTGTTGCTGACGTGTGTCCGTCCCATTGTTGAATATGGCAGTGAGGTTTGGTTTCCGTCCACAGCTAGGCAACTGCAGCTGATTGACAAAGTGCAGACAGACATCATCAAATGCAATGCGCTGTGGCAAGGAGCGCCCATGCTCTTCAGCTCTCTTGGCAGAATGGGGTGTGAAACCGTTGCATATGTGGCTTCATCAGAGGGCTTTGGAGTACTACTACAGGATTCAGCGTATGCAGGGCGTTCGGCTGCCAAATCAAGCTGAATGGAGGCGTCCTAGTGGTGCTGTGGCCGGTGACACCGTGGCACAAGTACGTGCAGAGCCTGCTGTGCAAGTATGGTGTGAATGTTGTGACCGCGGAAGGCAGAGCCAGTGCGTGCAAGAGACATGTCAACAAGCAGGTCAGGACACTACATGCTGAAAGGATTGCATGTGAAACGTTGGAACACTCCACTCTGAGTCGGTTATGTGGCTCATGTGCATCCCACTCATGTTGATGCTATGGGTTTCAGGAGGCCTAGGCCGTACTTGCGTTCAGTGGCAATCCCACGTGGTATTGAATTGCTTTTGCGTGTTCGTATGGGTTGTCTGTGTATACATGAGCGTACTAGTCAATTTGGCGGTCGCAGAGCTAACTCCACTTCAGGATATCCTTGTTGTGGTGCAGAAGTTGAGTCTTTGTCACACTTCATGTTTGATTGCCCTGCTACTTCTGCTCAGAGGGATAGTATGTTTTGCTGAGATCAGATTCCCTGCCTGGTTGCGCTGAAAAGTTGCGCAGCCTTTTGTCCATGGCTGATTCGTCAATCAAGGTGTTGCGTTTTGTATCTGATGATATTTGGGGCAGTTCTGGAAGATGTCGGATGGTGTCACCGTGTATTGCTGCTTTTCTTGTCAAGTCTTGGGATGTGCGCAATGCATGCAAACATTCTGGAGCAGTGCTCCCTTCTCTTTCCGCCCCGGTGGGGCGCGGGGCCGATGGCGCTGATGCTATGGCTTGAATGGGTAATATGATGATGTGATGATGATGATGATGATGAGATGATGATGATGATGATGATGATGATGATGATGATGATGATGCTGTGTTGTTTTAAGCATGTTGCGATGAACTGGCAGCCTATATAGCCTGAGGTTGGGTAGCTACCCAACATGCCGCAGCGCTAGCAGGCTGCTCAACCACCTTAGCACCGAAAAATGGACTGCACAGCTTGCAAACCACTGCTCAACTCAGATTCATACCGCAACAGATGTGCCACGCATGCAGAACATGCAGAGCAGCCAGCATCATACTGTCTTTGTATGTACAGTAGAAACACACCAGGTATGCGCTGGTCACTGTCGCCTCGGTTGCTCAACCATGCTTGCAAGCTGCAGGACATGCACAGATGATGCGTGTTGCGCCCAGCCGGCTGACGCGCAGCCCCAGACACCTTTGCCTGGCAAGCCTACCCTGCTCACTGTTGCTGCAACATCAGTTGCGGCAACTGCTAAAAGCATGCCTTGCCATGACAGCTATCAAGACTTCTAGCATGCTGAGTGATGTTTCTTTGTGCTGTGCAAATAACACATAACACAAACAAGCCAGAGCCAGCCTGGCCAGTGGGTCACCCATGCTGATCAGCTGTAAGCAACTGGGTGTAAGTAAGCAAGGGTAACCAGCAGCACCGCAAGCCAATGCGCGGCAGCAGCAGTGCTGCAACTGCCAACTGACACAAAGGCACGGCGCAGCACAAAAAAAACTACCACTGGACACGAGAGCTAAGGCACCTACGGGCATCTATGCACTGTGCTGAGGCACGCCAAAGCACAATTGTGCAGGCAAGCCAATGCAGTACGATGAAACCCCAGCCTTTGGCTGCTCGGCAAGCAGCGCAAATTGCCCTGTCATCTGCCGCATGCAGGGTCAGGTAGTGCCCAGCATCGACAACCGCAGCCACATGCAAAAACCTGCAACAGCTGCAGCAACAGCCAAGGCTGGCAGCCACAACTCTGCCCAGACTCTGGTGTGCGGAAAGCTGTGTTGAGCCGCTGCTCAAGGTTCTCCTTGCCCCATTGCTGTGTGAGGGTTCAATGCGAACTGCCAGTGCTGTTATTACTTTCCTACGGTTGATGGTATACCATACATAAGAGGGTACAGCCAATCCCTGCTGGCACTTGACGGCGAGAGCTGCAGGCAACATATCCTCCAGCAACCAAGGACATGCAATGAGTCAAAAGCAACAATACAGGTGCGCAATGCTCATCCAGCATATCCAGATATGCTGGATCAATTGCCCATTACATGCCGCTATCTAAGCCACCTGCCAGCTTGACGTGTTGGCATGCACGGGGGCAGGCGCAGGGGCAGGCGCAGCTCCACAAACAAGCAGCACGTGTTGGACTGCCAAACTCATGCAGAGCGCCAACAGAGCAGACACTTGGGCTGATGTGCTTGGACCCACGGACCCACGCCTGCCCCACTGCCGTGTTACAAGCTCACACAAAAATGTTGTGTGTTCGTACTGCTCGTACGGCTGTTTCATAACGCTTGTACCGCTCAAAAGCTGCAGCGAAGTGCCTACCATTCACGTACATCATCATGCAGCATAGACATGACCAACGGCTAACCATTTATGCACTGCCGGTTGCAACAGCATTGAGCAGCTTTGGCAGCAGCTTCTGCAGCAGCACAGCAACGAGGCCGACCAGCAGCGCTCCCAGCCCAGCCAGCACCGTCTTGCTGCGTTCAGTTGCCTTCAGCACGTTGCTGTAGCTGTGCGCAGGATCCTGGATCATGAGGAACAGCGGAGGGCTCACCAGGAAGGGCAGCAGCTTGTGCAGCAGCGCATGCGCAATGAAGCGCATGTTCCAGACTGCGCGCAGCAGCGGGTACTGGTTGTACTGCAACGGGTAGCCGGTCTACAAAGGCGCACAGCAGCATGAGCAGCAGCAGCGCAGCAGCATCGAGCAGGCTTCAGCCAAAGAGCAACAACAGCACCGCTGCCATGTTCAGTAGCATCTCGAACATGCAGAAATACAACCACTGCTGCAGGTGCTGGGTGCAAGGCACGATCACAAAGGCAGGCAAGCGGATGTTACCACATTGACTGCAGAGGTGTCCTATCCCATGTTGTCACTCCAAGCACACAGCACCTGCAGCTTTCCCAACAACATCCCCAACAGCTCCAAGCAAACCCAGCCGGCTGCCGCACCTGCACCAGCTTCACAAGGGCCTCTGAGTCCGGCATGCGCTGCTGCTCGTATGCCGGCAGCGCCTGCGCCAGGTCATCCCCTGCTGCATCCAGCTGGCGCTCCAGCACGCACACGTCTCCAGCGCGCTGTTCACACCCTGGCCTGCAGGTGCACGCATGTTGGCCAAGGTTTATCAGAACGGAAGTCAGGTACGCCAGGACGCGACAAGTTCCAAGGGTGCATCGAGCAACGCGGTCATGTGGGACCTGCCACAAGCGAAGCACACCAACAGCAGCAGGGATTGCCAGCACAAGCTATTGCACAGCTGCTGTTGACAGCTGCGCAGACCATCCTGCCATGGCTGTCCTGCAATCTCTTGGGTGTTTCAGCGTTGTCAGTCTTGTCAGTTGCACACCGGACTCGGGCCTTGGAGCTCAGAGCAGAAACAGCTCACAGTTTGGTTCTTGCTTCTGCTCCACAGCACAGGCCGCAGCTGCTCACCCAGGTCTGGAGGGAAGCAGTGTGCCGCATCACCCAGCAGCAGCACCCCGGTGCCCTTGATGGCAGCAGCGTCAGGCGCCGCTGCGCCTGGCGCTGCCTCTGTGGACACCAGCAGCGACAGGCCCCTGCTGTGCTGCGGCGCGGGGAACTGCCCACCTCGGGACGCCGCAAACTGCAACCACAGCGGCAGAATGTGACACAGAAGTGAGGCGGCATCCGTCAGCATGCACAGGCAGCACCAGCAGTGCACGGCTGTAGCCGTGCATGTCCTGCAAGTGCCGCATGACAGCAGCACAACGTAACGACACATAATATGCAGCACATGCGCCCGTTACTGGACCTCCTTGCACGGCCAGCGACAGTCAGGCAGCTGTCAGCTGGCATGCTTTGATGGACTCGGCGCCACAGCCGCCAGCCGGCGTGCAAACACACAGCACACGGGCCACAGCCTGCGCGCACCTTGGCCATGACGGGCTCCGGCACCAGCGCGCGCCAGTCGGCCTGCGGGAACGCCTCCTCAAACACCTTGTACAGCGTCACCGCGTCACTCACGCGCCACACCGGGTGGTCCGGCAGCGTGATCAGGTTGGCGGTGCGGCCGACGCTCTCGTCCTTGATGGGCAGCAGCCCCAGCCGCAGCGGCGGCCCGCCGATCGACTTTGACTTGCGGCCGGCCAGCAGGCAGAACGACGGGTTGCGCAGCACGGTGCCGTCCTTCATGGCTGGGTTGGGCAGCAGCTGCAGCACCTTGAAGCGGAGGTCTGTGCTGAGCGAGGGGTACTCTGCCATGCTGAACTTGCTGCTGCTGCCGCTGCCGCTGCTGCCGTGTGCTGCTGCGGAGCTGGCACCGGTTGTGTCGTCTTCTGCTGCCCACTCCAGCAAGCTGTGCCGCACCAAGGACTTCATGCCATCACAGCCAAGCAGCAGCTTGGGGACAACCCGCTGAGTCTCGCTGGTGACGCTGTTGCGAAGCGTGACCTGCACCTGCTTGGCCTTGCCACTGCTGCTGCTGCTGCTGTTTGGTAGGCGCCTGATGTCTGTTGCTTCCGTGTTGGTTGCCAGGGTGACGTATGGCGCAAAGTCGCCCTCTGTCACGCGGTGCTCCAGCAGGCTCACAAAGTTCATGCGCTGCAAGAGCATGACGTGGCAAGAGGTGAACAATCTTCCACATTGCTGTGCAGTTTGGCTGTGTGCAGAGGGGCAGACCCTGGCTGGCTCTCTATAGGCGATGCAGCAGCCGCCTACAGTGTTCCCCCGGTCCAATCATTCAGTGCCTGAAACAACCGGCAGCCAGTACACCACACGCGCCCCACCCTTGATGCGCTGCCACATGCGCTGCTGCTGCTCTCACAGTGCTCTGTATGCTGCTCCCAGCCGCCCCGCTCCGACGCCGACTCACCGGCAGCCAGTACACCACGCACCTCACCCTTCAGGCATTGCCTTATGCGCTGCTGCTGCTATCACAGTGCTCTGTGTACTGTTCCCAGCCGCCCCGCTCCGACGCCGACTCACCGGCAGCCAGTACACCACACGCGCCTCGTCCTTGATGCTCTGCCGCGCGCTCACCACCTTGCCCGAGGGGAAGACGCGGTTCACCTCGACAGCCTTGGTGTCGACGCCGGCATCAGCCAGCTTGCCCGTCAGCCCGAATGCGTCGGTGAACACGCGCCCCCGGCCGTCTATGGCGTACACGTAGCTGCAGGGGCGGCAGGCGCAGCAGGTTGTAACAGCAGCGGCAAGAGGGGGTGACAATTGGCTACGAGCCGTGCATGATCGGAGCCGCCCAAGCAGTGTGCATACTGTGGCTGGAGACGCCAGTGTGCCTGCAGCTGTGCAGCAGCCGTGGCACTGTACCTGGTGCAAATTGGTGTAAGCTGCTGCACCTGACTTCACGTGGTCAATAGCGTGGCAGCTGTACTCTGGTGCAGTCTGCAACACTGCAGCATGCTGTGTGCATTGGGCCGCTGTACTGCCTGCGAACCCTGTGCAATTGCACTGTTGCCTGGCATTGAACCGCCGCACAGCTGCGATGGCTTAAACATTAACATGACAATTAGAGAGTAGTTACATGTGGGTGCAGTCACCACAATTACGCCTGTGCTGCCTGCTGGAGACTGTTCCTTGTGCTTGCTGTCCTGCCTGCTGTCTGCTGTTCATGGTTTTATCGCCTGCTGCATGCTGCTGACGAACCTTCCCAAGTCTGTTGTTCATCTGATGCTGTGCCGTGTGTTGAGCAACGCCACTGCTCAAGCTATGCTGTCGCGAGGAGCATGGGCTGGTGGGCCATGCAGCATACCTGCGATCAGGGTCTGCATAGCTGACCTCCGCTTGCCGCTCTGAAGCAAAAACATGCAAAGGTGGCAGGCCCAGCAGGCATTGTTTTGTTGGGAGGCTAGTGATGAGAAGCGTCCGCATTGCCCGTGTATGCATGAAGTGCAGCAGTAGCATTGCAAGGTAACAGCCACAGCTGCCAACTGCCATGTTCCAGATGAAAAGAGTATGCCAGGCAAAGCATACAGTTCCACAAGTCCAGGTGTGCAAACATCATCACTTGCTTCAAGGCTGTCCACAGCAGAATATGAACGTAGTGCACATGTGCGCCCAACCGTGCTGCCACATGGCTGTACAGCTGCAGCCCCGCTCTCCCGCACCTGCCACCGTGACTCGCCAGCCCCTCTTCGCCAGCATCATTGCGGCAGCAAGGCCAGCAGGACCTCCACCAATGATGAGAGCGTCAGTGTGTACGACATGACCGTGGGTTGCTGACTGCTGATCTTCCTGTGTGGACGTCAAAGGCGTGCTGCTTCCTGTGCTGACACAGATCCTTGACTTGCGGATGCTAATGCCCATCACAGCGCTGTTTGATGCTGGAAGGTGTAAGCTTGAGCTATTCGTGGATCGCATGCATTGGTAACGCCTGTGTGTAGGGTGCAAGACACCAACAGCAGCTGTGTGGCTGGTGCTGCAATACTGTCCCCGCTGTGCTTGCAGCTGAAGGTTCATTCCAGAAGCCTATCTGATGTTTATAATCGGTTGTAGAAGCCCAAGAAGATTAGCAATTCATGAAGAATGCGCAACTTATCACTCTGCTTGTAAGGTACTGTCCTGAGAGCTCAAGCTCATCGCAGTACTAGACGCGTTTATGTGTTGTGTGTGGTCGAAATTTCGAATGATAAGCCTGATGAGTGTTTGCATGTCGCCAAACTCCTGCAGGTACGACTAGAAGCTGGACCGTTTGCAACGCCTAGCCTGGGCGCCAAGTATATACACGCATATATGCCACATGATACTGTTCAAATCAGCGCAAAGTTTGAACGTCATGCAATATGAATTGTTCCAAGGTCCACCTACAATCTCCGGTTGTGAGCTGGAGATCAGCACCACCGGCACCACGACCAATGTAGCAGCAAGCTGAACATATGAGATGCATCTCCACCTACCCATTGCACAGCAGAGCAGTACGCGACTGATCAGCTGTGCACTGATCTCGACAAGGTTACGAACTAAAGAGGCATACATGAAGGCTGTTGACACAACGATGGGTGTAGAAGGCACAAATCTGCACCGCCAGAACGACCGCGCCATCATGGATGATCCAAGTCAGCCGCCATCCAATCAGCAAGCACCTACCAGATTAGCAAGCCTACACAGCTAGAGCAGGTGCTGCGCATAACTCATATAAAATAGCCAGCCGATGCCAGTGGAGCCCAGGAGCCATTTGAACTCGTTCTTTACATCCATTCTAGATCAACCAGCGAGTCAGCAACTCTGCAGCTCATCAGTGGCACATGAGTGTGGCCATTAGGCCTTCTAGATCAGCCTCATCATCTGCTGAGCTTTGATGCTGTGCCTGCTGCTGCTGCTGTGGCAACTGCTGCTGCTGCTGCTGCTGCTGCTGCTGCTCTGCATTGCCAAACAAGCTAGTGCCATAACCATACGACTGGAACAGCCTGCTCTGCTGCAATCCATTGTCAGCACCAAGACCACCAAGCAGGCCTCCTGCACCGCCCGACGCTGCAGCCGCATCATGAACACTTGTGCTGCCAAACACGCTGCCGCTGCTGCCGGTCGCCGCGGTGCCAAACAGACTGAGCACAGGGTCGGCTGCAATCAGCGGCTGCTGCGCGCCCGACAGGCCCAACCCGGACGTGCCGACACCCAAGCCCAGGCCTGAGAACAAGCTGCCGCTGCCTGCACCAACACCGCCAGAGCCCCAGAGGCTGCCGCTGTTGCCTGCCTGCTCACCAGTCGCCCATATGCTGCTGCTGGCCCCAAGGCCTGAGCTGCCAGCCGCAGCAGCAGCGCTGGCTCCAGCTTGCAGGAAGCTTGCTGCTGCTGCATTTGAAACTGTTGGCGAGGCCAAGCCGCCGTAGCTGCTGCTGCCGACAAGCTGCTGACTGCCGAGGCTTGCAATGCCGTTCATGGTGATGCCGCTGATGCTGCCGCTGTTGTCCCCTAGCCAGCTGCTGTATGCTGCATCCTGCGAGCCCAGGATACCCACACCTGCAGGTGCTGCTGCTGCTGCTGCTGCCGCCGCATTGTAAATGCTAGGAGCATTGGCAAAGGTACTGCTGCTGTCTAGAACGCTTGTGCCAACAGACGTTAGCTGCTGCTGCTGCAGAGGCTGGTGCGCGGTATGGCTGCTGTACTCTGCTGCTGCCCCCGCTTCTGCATCTTCCACTGCTGCTACTACCGCATCCTTAGCCTCCGCTGCTGCCGATTGCTGTAAGCACACTGCCGCTGCTGTATCCAAGTCGCCACCAGCATCTGCAACAGCTTGGTACACCTTGCTGCGAGGCACAGCCGGCAGTGCAGCAGCCAGCGCTTCTAGCAGGGCCAGCTCCTCTGCTATGCTGACATCAGCAACACAGCCAGAGCTGGCCGCCGCCGCAGCCTCTGCGCTGGACCCGGCGCAACCCTCTAGGAGCCACGCGACAGCCTCCTCCAGGTCGCTGCCGTTGCGCTGCACTGCCGCTGCCGCCTGCCACTCAGCAAAGCCCAGCCGTTGGAGGCTCGCCACCAGCGACAGCGTCTTGTTGGCAAGCAGAGCCTGAACCGCAAGCTCATACAGCAACCCCAAAGCATCCGCATCAGCGTCATCAAGAGCGACGGCAGGAGCGGCGACAGCTGCTGCTGCTGCACTGCTGCCAGCCGCACCGCCGCCACTGCTGCCGGCGGCGCCGTCACCAGCTGCTGCTCCGCTGCTGCCAGCGACATCCGCAGGTGCCCCTGCCGCGCTGTCGCTGCCGGCTGCTGCGCCCGTTGCTGTTCCAAAAACACCGTCTGCGTGGCCACCTTTCTTCTTCTTTTCAGCACGCTTCAGGTTCTTGCGCTGCGCTTTGGTCAGCTGGGGCGCCTCAGCATCCTCCACATACTCCGCCCCAACCAGCGGCTGCCCTGGTAGACTGGAACCCGACTGCAGGCTGGCACTGCTGGCTTGGTGCTGCAGGTTCATGGCACCTGCCACCTGCTGCTGCTGCTGTTGCGATGGGTCTGCTACAAGGTGCTGTTGCTGCTGGTGTGGATGCGGGTGCAGCGGCGGAGGCGGCGGCGGCGGCACGGGTAGCTGCAACGTTGACGGGGATGCTGCGCGCGAGCTCTGCTGCGGAGAGTGCAGCGGCTGCAGGGCCGGAGCGGAGTGCGCCACGTGCAAGCGGCTGGGCTCCTGAGGCTTTGCCTTGCCACGGTCTGCTGCTGTTGCTCCTGCAGGCCCCGACGGTGTTGCTGGCGCTGGCGGCGGCTTGCTTGCCCATGCATTGACGGGCGGCGGTGCAGTGGCCGCACTGCCTAAGCTGCTGCTGCTGCTGACTGCTGCATTCTCGCGGTAGTACATGTCCAGAGTTTTGTACTCGGGCGCTGCAGGCGCCGCAGGTGCGTGCACTTGCGGCGGCGTGCTGTCTCTGCTTCTGCTGCTTGATGCTGCCAGCTCTCGCCGTGCTGCTGCAACAGCCTCCGCAAGCTTCGCTTTGGGGTCAGGCGGCGGCTGCTGCCGCACCCTGGCTGTTGTGCTGCTGCTGCCAGACGCTGCTGCTGGAGGCGCTGCCTTGAGGCTGCCAACCCTGCACGGCTCAACAGCAGCAGCATGCATGGAGGAGCAGCAACAAAAGTGATCAAAGTGATGCCGAGCAATACAGGCATCATCAGCAGCCGAAGCATGTGGTGTTGTGTCGGCAACTGTCTGCTTCATCCGGCTGTCTGCAGTATGCTGCGCCCGTTGCGAACAATCCTAGCAAGCTGTCTGCCGTATGATGTGGCGCCTCTCATCCAGCACCTCAATCACACTGTTAGAGCGCCACACAATGGCAGCTGAACTACACGCACTGCCCTGGCATTCACAAAGCATCACTATGACTGCACAAGCCCGCTGTGCAATCCTCTACAAGTGTGCAGGTGCTGTGGTGCAAACAGCGCAAACTTACATGGCCTTGCCTGCCGAAGCCTTTTCTGCTGCTGCTGCTGCCGCTGCTGCTGCCGCCTTCTCCTGCTTCTTCTCCTCTTTGGTCTTTACTGTGCGTGCAGCAGGCGCCGCCATGACCTCCGGCAGCTTGGCCTGCTTGCAGGAAACAGGCAGGGCACGATCAAGCAAGGATGAGTAAGACAGCTCCTTGCTCTGATTTGCTGGGAGGCGAGGAGCCTCTCATTGCAGGGCTGACAGGAGCAAAAATCATGACTGCCCAAGATTGCTGCATCGCTGCCACCATCTGCCGACAGGGCTGCCAGGTGAGGGCGGTAACATCTGGATGACCAACTTGCTGTGTCCCTGTGACTGCCATCTATGCGCGTCAGATGTTGCTCCCGCTGCTACCGCTGTCTGTACTGCTTGTGCAAGCTCTGCCTGTCCTGCCATCACCAGTCTGTGCAGCAGTTCAAGCTTCATGCTGGGTGGGGCTGTTCCTGACACATAGCCAGGCTGCGATGAAGCTGCACACAAGCTGTCATCTGCTCTGCAGGCACCTTTTTCTTCTTCTTCTGTTCCTCGTTTCTGGGGTGTATGGGGTGGCTCTTGTCTATCTTGCCAGGGCATGGCTCTTTGTGTGCCGAGCCCTTGCCGCAGCCCCTGGGACATTTGAAGCCAGTCTTGCGGTTGCGCTCCAAGCGAATGCTCTTCAGATACTGCAGTGCAGCATGACCAAGTGTGCACGGTCTAATGGGCCGCTGGCAGGAAGCGGCAAGGTTGCTGAAAGGAGGCAGGTGTCCAAGCTGCTGTGGCGGCAGAAGCAGCAGCGGCACTGGGGTCAAGGCTGCCGTAAGCAGCACCAGCCACTAGGGTATGCAGACACATGAGGTTAAGGCAGATCAGATGCCTGCAGATGGTCTGGGTGCCTGCTGAACACTACATACCTTCTCCAGGCAGTCCTGGTGGTAGGGCAGGTCTTGGCAGTTCTTGAAGGTGCAGGTCAGCACATTCAGCTCCTGCGTGTTTGCATCGCACGTATCCCCACAGAGGTCGCACGTGCCCGACACGCAGTGGATGCCATCTACACCTGCGATGAGAGCCGGGACAGACCGCACAGCAGCAGGTGAGCGCAGCAGGCAGGGTAGCAGGTGCGAGACTGTCCAGATACGCTGCTGCCCAGGCTGCATGCTTTCTATAGATTATCGCTGATGATCATTGCGCACCTATCCCCTCCATGAAGCCTGAACATCCCTGGGCAGGCTGGAACGCCACACAGAGGGAGCTGTCACAGCCCACTCTGCGTGTAAGAAGAGGGTGCTTGATTCCAAACGGAACACTAACGGCGATCAGTTACCAAGGACCGCACACAGAGCACAAAACTGCCTTGGACGGCTTTAGCCAGCAAGCAAGCCGGTACTTGTTGGGCCACTATGCCAAGCACTCCTCAGACATGTACACACAGTGCGATCGTCTAACACCAAGGTGGAAAACTCCTTCACCCGACCTAGGGGTTCAAAGAGAGCAGACCCTAGCCCACTTGGGTTTTGGTTGTGGGCATTTCAAGCTTGGGTCGCTGCCGTCATCTGATGTGTTCCGTGCTTTGAGGCAGCTCACAAAACCATTGAAGTGTGCATCTGCGGCACTTGGTGCCATGCCCAGGGGTTGCAGCTACAAGCATGTACTGCTGCTGCTGTGGGCACAGCTGCTGCAGCAATAGCGACTGCTCTGATGGTGATGATCTGATACTGTGCCCCGCCTTCCCCTGGCTCTAGTTGCAACTACACGCGGATAAGACGTCTGCAGCAGGGCGTCAGGCAGGGCTGCAGCTTTTGGTGCATCACTCTTGGCTGATCTCCATCAGACTTTCAACAGGATGTCTCGCCTGATAATGGCACTCCAGATTGGCTCACGCAACGCCAGAGCACAGTGTAGCAGCAACTGGCAAGATGCTGCTACATCATTGCGTGCCCAGTGATGCTGTGGGCAGGAGGGCATGGTGCAAGGTGAGATAGTCGCCAGGGTCGTTCTTTTCACTTGAATTCAGCAGCACGCAATCAAGTGAAGAAACAAGGCAGAACAGGCACAGCTTATACTTTTTGCCCTAACTGCTCTTGAGCAAACCTGGCATCACCGGCCAGCGCCTACCTGCAGTGACGGTTTACACTTGGGTCAGTATCCAGAGCTCTAGGTTTGCTTACTGCATGCATCAGTTTCTGTAGCAAGCAGGAGCAAACATGTGCATAACGTTCAAGCACATATATGCTATCTCATCAATCACACGTCACACCCTGGTGCACAACAGGAAGCCTTCCCTTTGACTTGCACTTGCTCCAATGCACTTCACAGTCAAGCTCACTCACTGGCAATAATGTAGTCGAGTTTTACTTGCCAAAAGCTTGCATCGCACATACAAGCAGAATTGATGATATGTGATGATGTTTGAGGCAGTGCTGCAGCAGGTCAGTTGGTTCCAAGGCATGCTGCTGGCTATCTTGTGCAGGCTTGGGAATTGTGGAATAGGTGCTGACACATAGGAGCCTGCGCTCCCTCTTCCTTTCCGCTTCTGTGGAGCATGGGGCCGATGGCGTTCATGCTCATCATCATCATCATCATCATCATCATCATCATCATCATCATCATCATCATCATCATCATCATCATCATCATCATCATCATCATCATCATCATCATCATCATCATCATCATCATCATCATCATCATCATCATCATCATCATCATCATCATCATCATCATCATCATCATCATCATATCACCCATTCAAGCCATAGCATCAACGTCATCGGCCCCGCGCCCCACCGGGACGAAAGATGAGGGAGCACTGCTCCAGAATGTTTGTAAGAGGCTCTAAGTATTGATGGCGTTCATGCTATAGCTGTGGCTTGCATGGGTCATCATCATCATATATATTACCCATTCAAGCCATAGCATCAGCGCCATCGGCCCCGCGCCCCACTGGGGCGGAAAGAGGAGGGAGCACTGCTCCAGAATGCTTGCATGGGTAACATGATGAGGACAATAGAGCACGAGAACATTGTTGCAATTGGGTGTGCAGTTGGCATAGCAGGGTTTGAACCAGTGCTGCGCGTTTCTGCTGGCATCAGGTCTAGACAGGAAGCAAAGTTGGCATAGAGGAACTTATAAGCACACCAAAGTTCATTTTTGTAGCCACCTGCACGTCACCACTGGTGAAAGTTTCTAGAGTTGTTTTACATTCAGACTGATTCCATTGCGTCTGCTGACATTGCTATGCCGTGCCAAGCTGCCGCCAGGCCAACAGCCAAGGTTGGGCCATACACAGTGGGTTCTACTGACCACCTGCCAGTGTCTGCTTGCATTCAAAGGCCTGTGGCACGTCGCCCTGCAAAACAGGTCAAGCTGCGCCTCAATGCACAGCCGAATGATTTCAAAATGCGCAATGGGGAGCAATCGGCCGAACTTGAGGCGTACCAGGAGGCCCTGGCACAGCTGGGCGCTGCTTATACGTCCACTATTACCGTGCTACAACAGCAGGTTTCTGCAGCTCAACTTACGGCCAATGCTGCAGTACAACAAGCACATGCGCAGCTGCTGGGAGCGCTTCGTCAGGCGGTCAATGCCAGTTTTGGGTTTAAAAGGGTCTGGGTTGGCAAGTCCTTCCCGTGGTGGACACAGGAGCTGACAAATGCTGTGCAGGCCAGGGTGCAGGCCTTTACACAGTACAGGGAGTCCGGCCTTGTTGCAGACTGGGATGCATTTGATCAGCAGCGCAAGGCTACTGCAC
Source organism: Scenedesmus sp. NREL 46B-D3 (assembly GCA_014080715.1). Taxonomy (NCBI): domain Eukaryota; kingdom Viridiplantae; phylum Chlorophyta; class Chlorophyceae; order Sphaeropleales; family Scenedesmaceae; genus Scenedesmus; species Scenedesmus sp. NREL 46B-D3. Next base: position 13,921 of record JACERP010001079.1, on the reverse strand, counting down.
AGCTTATCAAAGCAGCTGAGAAGCAGCACAAACAGCGATGCGAGCATGCAATCACTGCAGCGTACAGAGACCGCTTAAGGGATGACAGCACGCTTGGGGAGAAGGATATGTGGCAGCTTGTGCGTCGCCTGTGCCCTAAGCATGTAAGCGAGGCCGTGTACAGCGTCATGCAGCACCCCTCAGGACAGACGGCTTCAACCCCTGCAGAAAAAGCAGATGCATTCAAATGCCACTATCAGCGTGTTGGTAGCCATGCAGCGTTTGCCGCCGCAAACCCCCAGTTCGACCCAGCGCACATGACACAGGTTGCCGCCAATGTACAGCAGTACCTTCATGACTCAACCGCACCTCATGCTGCCCCACCCTGCCCGCTGGACTTGCCCATCACTGCCGCCGAGGTTTCTGCATGCTTGCAGCGTCTACGCACAGGCAAAGCTGGCAACCCTGCAGAGGAAGGCATCGTCAACGAGCTTTTGAAGTACGGAGGCAACACAGTTGCAGACATGCTGCTGCAGTACTGCAGCCTCATGTGGCAGCTTGAGCAGGTACATCAGGTGCCGGGGACAGTCGTCAGCATGCCTAAGAAGGGCGATCTGACAGACCCAGGCAACTACCGCGGCATCACCCTGCTCAGCGTGCTCTATAAGTCCTACACCAGCGTCCTCAATCAGCGCCTTATCAAGTTTGCAGAGGGCGAGCAGCAGGAGCAGCAGCAGCAAACACAAGCACAGCAGCAGCAGCAGCAGCAGCAGCAAGGCCAGCATTCAGCACAACAGCAGCAGGAGCAGCAGCAGCAGCCACGCGCAACTGCTGCTACAGCAGCAGCGGCGCCGCTGCTGCACGAGAGTCAGAACGGATTCCGCCCCAAGCGCAGTTGTGCTGACCATCAAAGCGTGCTCAGCGAGGTCCTTAATGGCAGGAAAGCTGAGGGGAAGGAGTCATATGTGTTGTTTGTTGACACCTTCAAGGCATTCCCTACGGTCTGGCTTGATGGCTTGTTCCAGAAGCTGTGGGATAAGGGTGTGCGTGGCAAGATGTTCCGTGTCTTGTACAACTTGTATCAGGGCGCGCAGCGTGTGGTGTCTCATGAGGGTTGCACCACGGATAGGTTCACCTGCGACCTTGGCCTGCATGAGGGTGATGTTATTTCGCCCACACTGTACCTGTTGTTTATCGACGACTTGCTGCGTGACGTGCATGCAAAGCACCCTGGCGTTACCCTCATGGGCCCTCGTGACGAACCTGCAGGCCAAGTTGTGGCAGCCATGCAGGCTGATGACTTTGTTGCTGTCTGCGGGTCTCTGTCTGAAGTTCAGGCTGTGGCTGCAACTGTTTACAATTACAGTTGCCAGTGGCGCTTCAAGCTCCACAGCTTGAAGTCTGCCGTCATGCATGTGCTGCCAGCAAGACAGACCAGCCAGCTGGTCGACTCCGGCATCGTTTGGAACAATGTCCCTGTGCCTGTTGTATCGGAGTACTGCTATCTTGGCCTGTGGTTCAACAATACCTGTACATGGACCACACATTTTGAGAAGATGCTGGCTAAGGTGCAACGTGTGAAGGGTGCGCTCATGCCAATTTGGAAGAGCCGCAGCATCAGTGTGGAGGTTAAACGCATACTATTGCTGACGTGTGTCCGTCCCATTGTCGAATATGGCAGTGAGGTTTGGTTTCCGTCCACAGCTAGGCAACTGCAGCTGATTGACAAAGTGCAGACAGACATCATCAAATGCGCAATGCGCTGTGGCAAGGAGCGCCCATGCTCTTCAGCTCTCTTGGCAGAATGGGGTGTGAAACCGTTGCATATGTGGCTTCATCAGAGGGCTTTGGAGTACTACTACAGGATTCAGCGTATGCAGGGCGTTCGGCTGCCAAATCAAGTGTTTACAGCTGAATGGAGGCGTCCTAGTGGTGCTGTGGCGGTGACACCGTGGCACAAGTATGTGCAGAGCCTGCTGTGCAAGTATGGTGTGAATGTTGTGACCGCGGAAGGCAGAGCCAGTGCGTGCAAGAGCCATGTCAACAAGCAGGTCAAGACACTACATGCTGAAAGGATTGCATGTGAAACGTTGGAACACTCCACTCTGAGTCGGTATGTGGCTCATGTGCATCCCTCTCATGTTGATGCTATGGGTTTCAGGAGGCCTAGGCCGTACTTGCGTTCAGTGGCAATTCCACGTGGTATTGAATTGCTGTTGCGTGTTCGTATGGGTTGTCTGTGTGTACATGAGCGTACTAGTCAGTTTGGCGGTCGCAGAGCTAACTCCACTTCAGGATGTCCTTGTTGTGGTGCAGAAGTTGAGTCTTTGTCACACTTCATGTTTGATTGCCCTGCTACTTCTGCTCAGAGGGATGATATGTTTGCTGAGATCAGATCCCTGCCTGGTTGCGCTGAAAAGTTGCGCAGCGTTTTGTCCATGGCTGATTCGTCAATCAAGGTGTTGCGTTTTGTATCTGATGATATTTGGGGCAGTTCTGGAAGATGTCTGATGGTGTCACCGTGTATTGCTGCTTTTCTTGTCAAGTCTTGGGATGTGCGCAATGCATGCAAACATTCTGGAGCAGTGCTCCCTCCTCTTTCCGCCCCGGTGGGGCGCGGGGCCGATGGCGCTGGTGCTATGGCTTGAATGGGTAATATGATGATGATGATGATGAGACTGATTCCATTCTTGTCAGCAGCTTGGCACTCAAAGCAACCATGGCTAGGAGTCAGCAGCAGTGCCTTGGTGTGGGAGCCATCACCGCTGCTCTTTGCACCCCACCCTGCTCCCATCACTATGAGCCTCATGACAAGCTATGTCCAATTTCGTGCTGCAGTTTCTTACATGATGATATCCAGCTGAGCAAGCATGGCACATGCATTGCTTTGAAGGTATGTCGTTTTGCATTTACCTGGAGCCCAGGAGCCGTTAAATGCGTTCTCGTACATGCTGTAAAAACTGTGAGAGGACACGGCACTAGCATGCATGCATGCATATGCAGTACACTGGCAGCCCACCCAACACTGTGCACTTTGCATACTTCCAACCCAACCTATCTCCTATTTACGCGGCAGTCGCAGCACATGTGCCTGCTGTGCCTCACCAGTTTCGCGCCATAAGCACTAGGGCTGAACTCGTTATCACAGCAGAGGCCGGCTGTCAATCTGAAATACGCGTAGTGTACACACCACCAAGCCCAGCAGTTACCAATGCATTGCATTTGGCGCCAGCACACCTTGTTTCGGACATTTAAGTAATATGCTTGCGAGGGTCTTTCCGCCCCGGTGGGGCGCGGGGCCGATGGCGCTGATGCTATGGCTTGAATGGGTATGTTGATGATGATGATGATGATGATGATGCTTGCGAGGCATGACAGCAGTGGTGTGACAAAGATGAAACAATGTGGCACTCAGGGACTCCCATTGGATGCTCTGCCTTACAAGTCCCCAAATACCGTTTCACCACCCAGCATCGTCAGACAGGTGACACAGCTTGCAGCATCAGGCGCAGTTGGTAACACAGTGCGCTGCCTGGAATGTTCACCTGCTTTGCCTGCTAGCGCTGTGCATGTGGTTCCCAGTATTTGGCCTTGGCTCCTGTGGCCACAGTCTCCACAACAAGCCAGGCCAACCCCCGCGCGGGGCCGATGCTGTTGATGCTATGGCTTGTATGGGTTATGTGATGATGATGAAGCCAGGCCAACCTTGGCAACACAAACCATGCCATCCACAAATGATGCTCATGCGAATGCTGGTGAAGCGCTGTCAAGCAAGCATGCTTCCAGCACTGCTGCGAGGTTGTGTTTGTAAAACACACAGGTGGAGTAGCATGCATGTGCAATATTCATTCACAAAACAACAAACTATCGCAAAAGAGCTGCAGCATGAGCATCACACCACTCGCAGCAACGCCAACCCTGCACAATGGCGAGGGGCAACTCTCACGCCTTGGCCCTGACACAGCGCCGCAACCTGCACTAGCATAGGGGATGCAACTGCTGCCACTGCACACATGCCAAGCCCAACCACACCGCCTGCACGGCAGCATTGATCCGCAGCACAACGGCTGAAGGCACCAGCAATGGCACACCATGCAAGTTCAGCAACCACGTTCAGTTAGTAAAGCAGGTGCATGCAGAAGTTACAGAGCAGAGCGGGTACATGCAGATGATGCCATGCTAATGGCTACAGCACCAGCAATGTGCGTCAGCGTGCTGCACAGGTGCTTCCCATTGGGGTTGCTTACCTTGCAAACCTGCTGCGTGCTGAACAATGACAAGTAGCACCACGCAGCTGCTGTGCTGTATCCAACTCCAGGCATGCAGCCACCAACAGCAGCCTGCAACAATATGGTAGCAGCAAACATGCGAGGACTTGGCAGCTCAAAAACACTGCCGCCACATGCCCAGCGCTACATTGTTCACCGCTCCCATGCGCACAACAACACACGCGCATGGACACACACGTTGTTCAAACAGCAATCAATAACGTTTGTTCATGTTGGTGTACAAAATGCACACTCAAGAGGCGACATTGCCAGACACACCTACACATAACTACACTCAAACCCACTCACCCGATGCAGCGGCTTGTGGGCCTGGCAGCAGGCACATACACATGCACGCACACCCTTGCAGATCCAGGTACAAATGGCAGTCCCGCAACCTCGCTAGTGACAGTCTAGTAGTTTAAAGAGGCACGCCAAGGCGGCCAAGGCATGGGTGTATGAGTAACTGCATGTTAAGCTTGCAGTTCTGCAGCAGCCACACATCTCTTGGTGGATCAGCAGCCTAGCCTCATGAATGGGGGCTACAGAATGCACTACCCCGCCTGCACCACGAGCCACACGTCCTGACCTGCCTGCATAGAAAAAGACCAGCCCCAGCAGCTGTAAAGTCGACAAGTCGTTCCGTGCATACATTGCCTGCAGCCCTCGCCGCACCCCGAGCGTCACTACGCAGGGTGAAATGCCGCACCCAATGCAGCGTACGCTAGCACCGCTGGCGTTTGGCTGCTGTTTCGTCCTCCAATGCAGGCAATTCATGCACGCCTGCTGGGGCTGCTGCTGCTGCTGCTGCATCATCCTCATGCTGCTGCTGCTGCTGCTGCTGCTGCTCCAGGCCCTGTGACTCCCCTTGCATTGGCGGCGCTGCAGCCCCCGCCGGCACCCCCACCAGCCGTGCCCAACGCTCCCTCACCTTCAGCTGCCGCACCAGCTCACCCGAGCCAGCGGGCAACACGGTGCTGGGCGTGCTGGCATTGCTGCACAGCTGGTCCCATGTCTGCAGCGCCATGCGAGTCCGCGCAAACACAGCAGTGTCAACTGGCAAGCTGGAGTCGGGTGAGCTGCTGCGCTCCCCATCCCTGCTGCTGGGCCCAGCGATAGCAGCCTCTGCTGCTGCATCTGCCGCTGCTGCTGCAGCAGCTGCCTCTTCTGCAGGTGCTGCAGGTGAGGCTGCAGAGTCCGCTGCTGTGTGTGTGGTGGCAGTCGCTGTTGTGGCTTCGGCTGCTGTGGCAGCGTCGGCGTCGCCGCCTGTTGCACCGCTGCCCTGTGCCTGCTGCTTGACCACGAGCGTGTTGATGTGCTCCTCTGCCATCTTGACCAGCCGGCTCATCACACTGGTGGAGTAGAAAGGCTGGAGGAGGGAACCACGGGGCAGCGCAAGACACGGTACACAAAGCACCGGCGTGAGGCAGGCGGCACATTCCTCAGACACAGCACAGCAAGTGTGACTGTTGCTTGCAGGCTGCCGAAGACCCTACCACCAGTGGCCTGCAATTATACCGAAGCTGAGGCAGGATGCCATGCACTGCCCCAAGCAACCCCAATCCAGCAGCAGCCTGGTTGTGCATGCCGGTGCTGATGCTCAGCCCCGCACCTGCTGCAGCACGTTGGCAAGGTAGGGCGCCCTACCACCAAAGACCCTACCACCAGTGGCCTGCAATTATACCGAAGCTGAGGCAGGATGCCATGCACTGCCCCAAGCAACCCCAACCCAGCAGCAGCCTGGTTGTGCATGCCGGTGCTGATGCTCAGCCCCGCACCTGCTGCAGCACGTTGGCAAGGTAGGGCGCCCTTAGCAGCAGCCCTGAGCGCTTGTCATGCTTCTTGAGGATTTTGACCACTGCAGCGTAGTTGAGCAGGCTCCAGTGCAGCAGCAGCACCATCTCGCCTGCAGGCGCCAGCAGCAACGTCGACTCAGCTGAGACGTAGCAGCACAAGGCGATTCAACCAATACATAAGACCGGCCAACAATGCAAAGCCATACCAGACGAGTCAGTTGGAAGCAAGATTCAGCTGCTGTTGCTTTTGCGCTGCCGATGGGCAGACCCCAGGGCACACGATGACTCCCTTCCTGCTATCTTCCCGGGACTAGCTTCCAGGTGCACGCACCGTGGAAGTCCACCAGCTCGGCCTTGAGTGCCTGCAGCTGCTCCATGCTGCTGGCAGCCTTGATGCGGTCAGACAGCGCCTGCAGCTTGATGACGCTGTCCTCCTCCTTGTCAATGAAGAATCGGTTGAAGCGCAGCAGGTCCTGCAAGCAGAAGGGTCGAGTGAGGGGGTCCAGCATGCCACATGCCAAAACGCAAACGATCAAACTGTCACCCATGAGAACATCATAGAGTGCACACATACATGCACCTGCTGCTAGCCTGTAGGCTACGTGCAGCAGGAAGTAACCAATTTGCAACGCATAAGAAGCCCATGCCAGCACAACGGCAGCTGCAGGTAGCATATGTTGCTGCTGCTGCTGCTGCAAGCACACCTCATTCAGCATGTTGACAAAGGCAGTCTCCTCTGCAGACAGCGCATCCTCAGGTGCAAGCCCCTGCAAACAGGCAGGCACAGGCTCAGCCAGGTGCCTTGAACCAAAGCTTAGCACGATGCCTTTGGTTACATGCTGTGCAATGCTGTCGGAGTGCATGCAGCCCATGCAAGGACAGTGTCTGCATCTGGGAGCCGTGATGTCGTGGTTGCTGTGCACAGCGACAGCTGCTGATGGCGTCAGTGGGCTTGCAACAGCGGTGCCGCTGCTGGCCAAACCATCCTTGCTTGTTCAATGTCAGGACACTGCAGCATACCTGGTTGCCTGAGTGGCTGGCGTCATCATCCTGCTGCATGGCAGCCTCAGCAGCTTGCTGACCCTCTGCTGCAACCACAATCAGAGCAAAGACACATTGTGCTTTGGTTGGTTGTGCTTCTACAGCGCAAGCTGCTAACTGAGTGGGGTGTGTCTTGACACATTGTACATATGATGCATATCCTGAAAGATACATCTGGTGATTTCAGCCCTCCTTGCCTGCCAAGGCTGCTGCTGCTGCTGGCTCAATCCTGCACTGCGCTGCCCATGCCCTGCTGGCTTGCACTACTGGTAGGAGTTTCCAGCTGCCCACCTGGCTGCTTTTGCTTGTCCATCGCCTTGAGGTATTTTTTAAGCTCCTTGTACCTCACAAACAGGTCTGTCATCTCAGGACCCATGCCCTCTGTAGTTTCCTGCAAGCAGCAACCAACAACAGGCGCAGGAGGGCAGGGGGCCAACCTGGTTGCTGCATCATGACAGGTGCTGACATGGTATGTCAACAGTCCAGCAGCTGCTGCTGTCCATGTGCAACCCACAACACCATGGCACACAAAAGCTTGCAGAGTGCATACAACGACGCCAGGCATCCAGGGTGGCATCTTGTGATTGCCATGCCCACAGTCAACGCCAGCTTGGCTGCTGAGCTGCTGGAGTGCTGCTGCAATGCTGGGAGGAACCTTGCCACCCGTCATCCTGGCAGAGCCATGTGCATGTTCTGCGCCTCCACTTGGAACCGAACGCCACCAAGCACCCATCTACACCTTCTGCAACTGTTGCACACAGCAGACAGCAGGATGCCCCCCCTGCCCACCTTCAATAGTTTGCCGAACTTCATCTTGACGGGAACGTGCTAGATACCACCTATACCCAGGTTTGGTGTACGAAGAATGGATGCGATATGAGATGCTCCAACTGTGGTGACTCAAGTTGCTGCGCCCTTCAATTCTTTCGCGGAAGCGGCAGTTGGTCACATAAGCAACTGCTGCATCGACTCAATCAACACTGTCAAAATGGAAATGCTGAAAGTCGATTCACCAGCTGCGGCAGGCGTTTGCAACTGGCCCGCAACACAGAACAGCAACGTGGGCGCACTGGACTTGACAGGAGATGTTTGATCACCCTTGAGCTGCAGGACAGGTTGGCCGTAGTCTTCTGACCAGTGAACAGCGAAGATGCTCCACGGTCCCAGAGTAACGAGGGAGGATGCCTCTCTGTCCTGTTAGCATGTGATGAACCACTCACAACGTGATTGGTATGTATAAAAGGGAGTGTGCTATGTTCTTCAAGTTGCACACAGTCCCAAACCAAGCGACGAGAATCCTGCGGGTGGTCCCGGAATGGTGTGCCAACGAGGGAATCTCAGTACTCCTCATTGAGTCATGGTCCGCGATCAGATGTATTGGCGCTGATGGCCACTCCAATGTTCGTAGCTGCAACGATCACAACACGATCCGACGGCAGTGCAACACCAGCAGCGCTGCGAACCAGTGATACCGGCAGTACTAACGTGTACTGGTGTACTGTTGGTAAGGTGACAAGGGGCCAGCAAATTGCAGGAGCAGGAGCAGTATGTGGCTTGAAGACAGCCAAGGTTGTTCAAAATACACAGCAGCTGCAGTGCAGATGTAGGCACTCTGGCACCCGCACTGCACATGCGGCATGCAGCTCTTTTGACAGCTCACCACAACCAAGGGGTGCACAGTACAATTGTGAGAATCATGGATTGTACACTGCTACCAATCAGTGATGATCACGTGCACACAGGCCTGCAGCTGCAGCAATGCAGAGCCTCCTTGGTCAGGTTTGCAGGCTCACACGCAGCACGCCAGCTCATCAACAGCGAGCAAAGATAGAAGTTGACCAGACAAGCCCATGGACGCCCCTGCAGGGAGCAGCTGCCCAGCCCCCCGCCCCCACTCTGCACGGCCAAGATCACTTCAGCATAGCCACTGGCTCTAGAGAGAGTGAGATCTCACTGGCAACATGGCAACACCCTACCAACAGCACCAAGCAGCATTGCGTCTGTCCCATTAGCAGCATGTAGCCTGCATACTTCAGCAGCACACATGTGTGTACATGCTGCTGCTGCGTTTTGCTGGGTTATTGTCATGACGGGCTCTGACATGGGGTGTACTGGAGTCTACTTCAAGGTGGTGCGCAGGTGTCACGGGTGCCTCCCTGCCCGGGGTGTGCACTCGTTGACACTTCTGCCCTTCAATTCTCTGCGCTACAGGTATGTTTGGAAATTTGAGGCCTTGCTGCAGGAATGCGTGCCTGCATGGCAGCCCACTCGGAGCACCAGGAGAACTTGGGCGGGGTTCTCCTGGTCCAGCATTGCTTGAGGTGCGCAGTTTTTGCAATTACCTGGAGCCCAGGAGCCGTTAAATCCGTTCTTTTACATGGTCGTTAAGTAGGTGTCCTGCAAGTTGGGAACCAAATAACACCACCTGCAAGAACCTTGCACACACCATGTTGAAAATAGGCTGGACAGCCACATTTATTCGTTCTGATGCAGCAGCAAAGAGCACCACAGCAACCAACTCAGCCCATGCTGTTCTTGCTGCCCAATTGATTCAGAAGGTCCTCCAGCCGGCTGCTCAGCGGAGCCTGCTGCTGCTGCTGCTGCTGCTGCTGCTGCTGCTGCTCTTGCCGCCATGGTGGCTGCATCATCATCTGCTGCTGGGGCTGCTGCGGCTGCTGCAATAGCTGGAGTGGCTGCTGCTGCTGCTGACCACTGGTTTGCAAAGCGCTCGCGACATGCTGTTGCAGCATCGCCAAATTCAGCTGGGTGAGGTTGAAGGTGGGCATGGCCCCTGTGCAGTGGCAGAGGAATGGATCGCAGCAGCAGCCGAGAACAAGCACACATCAGCACGTCTGCGCCAAGAGACACAGCTGCGCTGCCCAGAAATGGGCGGCTGCAGTACATGGGGCTGTCCACACAAAGCTCTGTGGCCAAGGCCACACTTGGCTCGTGGCTGCTGACAGCAATGCGTGAGCTCAGCCCACCAACCGTTTGACCCACCTTGCTGCTGCTGGGGCGGTTGCTGCTGCTGTTGCTGCAGCTGCGGTGGCTGCTGCTGCTGTAGCTGCTGGGTCAGCTGCATCAGGTACTGCGGAGTGGGCCCTTGCTCCTGCTGCTGCTCCTGCTGTGGTGCGGCAGCCGCCTGCTGCTGCGGCGGCTGCATTGCCTGCTGCATGTGCTGTCGCCGCGGGTCGACCGGCGCATGTGTAGGACCCACAGCAGCACCTGCTGCTGCGCCTGGTGCTGCGGCTGCGCCCTGCACACCTCCGAGCCCCGACATCATCGCACTGGCTGGCACCCCCGGCGGCAGCGACACAGGCACACCGCCAGGCGGCAGCCCGGGCACCACCACGATGCCACCCGGCAGGGCACCAGGCGCCACAGCGCCCGCCAGCATGTGCAGCGGCAGCCCATACTCGCCCACACCTCCAGCACCGGGAGGGCCTGGTGGCAAGCCAGCCAGTACGTGCTGCTGCTGCTGCAGATGCATCGGTGGTGGGGCGTGGGGGTGGTGGGGTGTCCCCAACGGCGGCGGCAGCGGCAGGCCCGGCGGGTGGTGCGGCGGCGGCGGCCCAGGGTGGCGGCTGTATGCGCTGTCATAACGCTCGTCATGACGCTCACGGTCTGGACCGCCCCTGTGGTCGTAGTCGTCCCGGTCCCTGCTGCCGTGCTGTTCGTGGTGGTGCCTGGGATTGGCGTGCCTGCTGTCCCTGTCCCAGTTGTGCCTGCTGCTGCTGCTGCCACGCACTGCCTCAGCACGCCTGCTCAGCACAGCCAGCAGCGCGGGGGAGCATGTGATGCGCAAGCTGCATGCCGCCAAGATCAGCACACATACACAGCGCCACATGTACCCAGCACGCTAGACTTGCCAGTGCGCTGCTGGTGGCTTCATGCTGTGCAGCACCATCATGTTATCACGAGACACGTCGCCAATTGGGCAAAGGCAAATGCAAGGCCCAGCCTGACCACGTGCATGGCTTGTCGTCAGCCGTGCTGACCCTTACGGCGGCTTGGCCAGCGCACCTGGCGTGCCAGTCTGCTGCTGGCGGCTTGATCTCCAGCACCTTCACCTCGATGGCCGGCTCGCTGTCGGGCATGCGCAGCGCCTTGCGCGCCCAGGGGCCGTGGAAGCCCTCGGCGGCAGCGGCAGCCTGGCCGGCACTGGGGTAGATCAGGTGCACCTCCGCCTTGCCTGCAGGCAACAACGCCCATGCTGTGTGGCTCGCCCGGCGCGGCTCCCGTGCAGTTGCACAGCAGCAGTGGTGCTGGTGGCGGCGTGCGCTGCAGCCGCGAGCAGCGGCACCAGGCTGTGAAGCGTGCGCCGCTTGGCAGCAAGCTCGAGGCACAGGCGGCGGCGCCACTGGCAAGCAGGCACACCAAGCATGACCGGGAGCATGCACTCTACGAAAGCTTGAATGCAAGCAAGCAGGCAGCCGCGCCCAACGGTGAGTGGGTAGTTCCAGGGTGCCAAAGACAGCCGCGCACTCACCGTTGAAGATGCGCACGTTGCCAGCAGCAAGGTCAGGCTCGTAGCGCCGTGCAGCTCGCAGCATCGTCAGCATCGGCGGGAGCCTGAACTGCGCCCTGAACCTGAGCGAGACCTTGCGCAGGTTGTCAGCGTCAGCCGCACCCGCAGCTGCTTCACCCGCTGCTGCTGCCGCAGCTTCCGCCTCGGCTGCAAGCGCCGCCTCCAACCCTGTCAGACCCCCTTCCGATTCGAGGGCTGCTTCCTCGTCCTGCTGCTGCTGCTGCGGCTGCTGCTGCTGCTGCGGCTGCTCCGGCCTGCCTGCAGCAGGGGATGCTGCGGCTGCTTCCTGTGCATCTGCTGAACGCTGCCGGTCTGCAGAGCCACATGCGGGCGGTGGTGCAACGAGGGGGAGGGAATCAGCAGGCTGCCTTGGCAGCCTGACGCTATCTGCATCAAACGATGTACGGTTCAGCAACGTGCAGGAAGCAGTGAACAAGATGCACCTGGCTCTTGCAAATCGCGACTGCTCCAAAAAAATATTCACAGCATGATCAACACATTATTTACAAAGGATCAACACAGAACACAGTGCCGGGTGCATGCGACCGCTCAGGTCCTCACCTAGCGACCTGCGCCTGTCCAGCTGCTGCTGCTCCCCCTGGCGTGCCTCCTGCTTGACCTGCACAGGCTGCGCCTCCTGCTTCATCCGCCGTTGCTGCTGCTGCTGCTTGGCCTCCAACGCTGCCTCCTGCTTGACGAGAGCGGGCTTCGCAAGCTTCTGCTTCTGCTTCTGCTGTGGCTGCTGCTTTTGCTTGGATGCGTGCGTTTTGAAGGTCTTCACAATCATCTGCTTGCAGGAACGACAGTAACAAAAACGCAGCATTTGTGCAGTGAATTGATTGCAAAGCAGGCACCAGCCATGCCCCACCGTGTTCTGGCTCCCGCAGATGCCACAGACACATCAGTCGTTGTGACTCACCCCAACATGCCAACTGCAACCGGCTAAGCCACCCTGGTGCACTTGGTTGCCTTGAAAGGAGATTTCCTAGACACTGTGCACACCATCCAGGACCACCACCAGGATCCTCATCGCATGCACATCCAGAACACAGCGCAACAACAGCCTGTTTGTAACAGCAAGCCTCCAAAGCTGCGCCCCCGCGCCCATCATGCCCGGCGGCCGGTGACTGGAGTGGTGTGCACACCCAGCAGCAGCGGGCCTGACCACCAACACCCCATCAGGCGACAGCACATGTAGACGGCGTCAGCTCTGGCGCTGCCCTGCACGGTGCAGCACTCCTCCTGAGCGCGCCCATCAGCCCCCGGCCAAGAGCCGCTCCTGTGGAGCCGCTCCTGGGAAGCCAGCTCATGGGCACACACACAGTGCACAGCACACAGGACAGCGCACAGCGCACAGCACGCGCAAACAGGGGCCGTGCCGCACCCCCGCCGCCGAGCCGCACCTGGCAGCCGTGGCTGACGTGGTTCTCGTAGCCCAGCAGGTGCCGCTCGTACGTCGTGCGCACCCCGCTCGGCACGTTCTTGGCCTGCGCCATGAGCTTGGGGTTCCACGCGCGCGCGATGCCGGTCCAGGCCTTGATCTGCTGCGCTGCTCTGCAGCCGCCCTTGTCCGCGACCAGCTTGAAGATGGCGTAGCAGTCCGACATGGTCACCTCGTGCTTGGCGAGCTGCGGCATGCACGGGCAGCAGCGAGTACACGCGCGTCTCAGCAGCAGCCCTGAGCAGCGACGCAGCCGCCCCGCTCCTGACCTTCAGGACGGCGTTTTCAGTTGCTGCTGTCCAGCTGACACCGCTGTCCACCCACGTGCCATGCACCCGTCCCCATCCTGCCGCTCGCTGCTCAGCCGCCTGTCGCAGCGGCGTCTGCAGCCCAGAACTGTCGACAAACCTGCAGGCGTGATGCATTAATGCTGAATGACGGTGCCAACGCCTGACGCTCCGTTCCACACGCAGCGACAGCCGCCGAGCCACAACCTACCGTCCCTATCTTGAGCTCCAGCCCTCGCTCCCCAGCATAGCGCTGCAGGTCGGCGACAAACGCGGCCTCGCTGGCGGGCACACGCGCCTTGTAATCCTTCCACATGACATCCACCTTCTCAAACTGAGACGCCTCGTCAGCAGCTGCTGCTGCAGCAGCCTCCGAGCGGCCCACTCCTCCACCACCACCAGCAGCGACACCCTCATCGTCGCTGTTGCTGTCGTCTCCGCCAGCATCTTCCTCCATGCCCATGTGCTGCAGGTGCTGCTGCACTGCCCTGCGCTTTTCCTGCAAGCTGCCTGCCTGCTTCACTGCCATCAGGTCTGCCACACGCCCCTTTTGCTTTGCTGCAGCTGCTGCGGCGCGCGCC
>JACERP010001078.1:0-28536 GCA_014080715.1 Scenedesmus sp. NREL 46B-D3 | reverse complement strand
CTTTCGTGCAACTGCTTACTTGAATTTGTACTGCAGACTGGTGCATGCAGTACACACTGCGTTCAATGCAGCAGTGCTGCACAACTGCAAGGCATGATTCCCAGCAGCGCTGCCTCGTGTTCAAAGCATATTGGGTGGCACTCAGCACCACGTGTATGCGTGGACTTGTGTCTTGCATGCATGCTACACCGCATTGCTGCAGGCCTGCTTTGTTGTTCCTGCAGGGGGCTGAGTGATCGACTGGGGCCTGGGAAGCCTCGTATGTTGCATATCGATACATTTGTAACACAATCGCGTGCAATCTAAGCGTGGTGTGCTCATCCATAGGTGCATCCAGATCTCGTACACGCCATCCAGAGCAGTACGCTCGGTCCTGTGGATAGGGTCGGATCTGGATCGCTCCTGGACGGGCGGTGACCGCCTGTGGACAGCCTTGTGGACGGCCTGCTATGGACGACTTCTGGATGACTTGTGGATTTGCATTTCCCATAGTGAAACGCAACACCTTGATTGACGAATCAGCCATGGACAAAACGCTGCGCAACTTTTCAACGCAACCAGGCAGGGATCTGATCTCAGCAAACATATCATCCCTCTGAGCAGAAGTAGCAGGGCAATCAAACATGAAGTGTGACAAAGACTCAACTTCTGCACCACAACAAGGACATCCTGAAGTGGAGTTAGCTCTGCGACCGCCAAACTGGCTAGTACGCTCATGTACACACAGACAACCCATACGAACACGCAACAGTAATTCAATACCACGTGGAATTGCCACTGAACGCAAGTACGGCCTAGGCCTCCTGAAACCCATAGCATCAACATGAGAGGGATGCACATGAGCCACATACCGACTCAGAGTGGAGTGTTCCAACGTTTCACATGCAATCCTTTCAGCATGTAGTGTCTTGACCTGCTTGTTGACATGGCTCTTGCACGCACTGGCTCTGCCTTCCGCGGTCACAACATTCACACCATACTTGCACAGCAGGCTCTGCACATACTTGTGCCACGGTGTCACCGCCACAGCACCACTAGGACGCCTCCATTCAGCTGTAAACACTTGATTTGGCAGCCGAACGCCCTGCATACGCTGAATCCTGTAGTAGTACTCCAAAGCCCTCTGATGAAGCCACATATGCAACGGTTTCACACCCCATTCTGCCAAGAGAGCTGAAGAGCATGGGCGCTCCTTGCCACAGCGCATTGCGCATTTGATGATGTCTGTCTGCACTTTGTCAATCAGCTGCAGTTGCCTAGCTGTGGACGGAAACCAAACCTCACTGCCATATTCGACAATGGGACGGACACACGTCAGCAACAGTATGCGTTTAACCTCCACACTGATGCTGCGGCTCTTCCAAATTGGCATGAGCGCACCCTTCACACGTTGCACCTTAGCCAGCATCTTCTCAAAATGTGTGGTCCATGTACAGGTATTGTTGAACCACAGGCCAAGATAGCAGTACTCCGATACAACAGGCACAGGGACATTGTTCCAAACAATGCCGGAGTCGACCAGCTGGCTGGTCTGTCTTGCTGGGAGCACATGCATGACGGCAGACTTCAAGCTGTGGAGCTTGAAGCGCCACTGGCAACTGTAATTGTAGACAGTTGTAGCCACAGCCTGAACTTCAGACAGAGACCCGCAGACAGCAACAAAGTCATCAGCCTGCATGGCTGCCACAACTTGGCCTGCAGGTTCGTCACGAGGGCCCATGAGGGTAACGCCAGGGTGCTTTGCATGCACGTCACGCAGCAAGTCGTCGATAAACAACAGGTACAGTGTGGGCGAAATAACATCACCCTCATGCAGGCCAAGGTCGCAGGTGAACCTATCCGTGGTGCAACCCTCATGAGACACCACACGCTGCGCGCCCTGATACAAGTTGTACAAGACACGGAACATCTTGCCACGCACACCCTTATCCCACAGCTTCTGGAACAAGCCATCAAGCCAGACCGTAGGGAATGCCTTGAAGGTGTCAACAAACAACACATATGACTCCTTTCCCTCAGCTTTCCTGCCATTAAGGACCTCGCTGAGCACGCTTTGATGGTCAGCACAACTGCGCTTGGGGCGGAATCCGTTCTGACTCTCGTGCAGCAGCGGCGCCGCTGCTGCTGTAGCAGCAGTTGCGCGTGGCTGCTGCTGCTGCTGCTGCTGCTGCTGCTGCTGTTGTGCTGAATGCTGGCCTTGCTGCTGCTGCTGCTGCTGCTGTGCTTGTGTTTGCTGCTGCTGCTCCTGCTGCTCGCCCTCTGCAAACTTGATAAGGCGCTGATTGAGGACGCTGGTGTAGAACTTATAGAGCACGCTGAGCAGGGTGATGCCGCGGTAGTTGCCTGGGTCTGTCAGATCGCCCTTCTTAGGCATGCTGACGACTGTTTTCCTTGTTGGATGTTGTGGGATCCCTTGAGCCTTGTTTGGCTGTTAAGTGGGTGGGCCTGTGGCCCTACTTTGGTTTTGGAAATTGAGGGGGGCCGGGTGACTCTGCTTTCCGGCCAAATTAGGGTGCTGCTGCGTATCGCAACGACATTTGGGCGGTAAATCATGCAGTGCACAAGGATCGAGGGATTCGGCAACCCTCTTGACGTTAGATTAACTTATAGCTACCAGTGGAATGACTGTAACCTCGAAAGTCGCTTTGCACCGCTGCGCGGCTTGAAGGCATCTTGCCCAAGTTCGGCACTGACACGAAAATCGGCTTTCGCACATTTTCTTGGAGGTTACCCGCAGGCCGGCAGTGTGCGCAACTTATCATGTACTAGCAATACCGAGTTCCAGCTTGCATCGTTTGAGGTTGCTGGGTAAGTGTGCTACGTCGTCCACTACTCGCCACCCGATGTTTTGGCAAGGCCAGTGACATCCGTACATGATACATGATACCTGATGTAATTACGCGCACAAACTCAACAAATGTTTGTCGTCTTACTAGCAAGCGCTTTTGAGGTCAAACTTTAGGCATCGCCATCGGCTTGATACGGGAAGGAGCAAAGAATACCGGAATTTATACCAGGGCCCAGGCAGAAGAATCGTCGTTGCGAATTTATCTTTTCAATACTTTTAGAGATGTAAAATTTCCTGGAAAGAACAGTGGGCACGCACATCTTACGTATACGTACACATGTTATTCTTACGCATCCATACGAACCCCCGGCTGAACACTTGACAGTTGATTTTCAGGGGCCGCGCTGCATCAGTTGTTCATGTTTGTTGGGTGCGTAGGTTAACGGGGCGCAATACACTTACCAGGTGCACCGCGAGATACGGTCTGCTGCACCGCTGATAGGAATCGTCAGCAAACCCTCCACAAGGATCAGCGCATCATTGATTTTGGCATCCGCAACCCGAAGAGAACACTTGCCAGTGCTTAGCTACTTACCGCCCGCCCACTCCCAGGTCGTGGAGTTGCTGGCGGTCACGAGGGCTAGCGATTGGAAGGTTTGTTGGACCTCATCAACCACCGCATAAAGCTGACTTGTATGGCAGCGGTTGCTGTTGCTGCTGCTGCTTGTCCCGTCTACTTCAGCGGTCCATGGCGAGGCAGGACGATCAACAGCACCACCAACCATATCAGGGGCTGCAGCAGGAACACCATCAGTGCAGCTGTGCAGTTACAGAGGCATCCATGTTGACCTACTGTGCAGCATGTTGATTGTGGCTAACCAGTGGACACTGCTGGGAAGACATGTGCTTGGCATCAACTTTAGGCATCATGTTCATGTCTGGTGGCGGTGCGTGCCTGAACATCTATGACAAGGCTGCACAAGTACATATATTGACATTTTGGTGCATTTTGATGTTCTGCTGCACAGTTCTACTATGGCGAGGAGCCAGCAGTGGCTGCCACTGCTGGTGATAGCAGGAGCTCTGCTGCTATGGCATCAGCCATTGGTGAGTCATGGCTCGCAGCAGCAGAAGACCTTTTTGGGTTCACAATTTGCCTCAAACATGGCGCAACACCTGCAGATGCTTACCATGCATGCCATAACTCTCGACTTCCCTGCAGCAGCTCCACTATGTTGCATGCACGCAGCACTCGGGTGGGACCCATGTTTGCTGTTGATGCTTGCAGGGTGTCCAAGGTGCTTGCTGCACAAATGGGCAGCCTTCATACCAAGGCTCCGAGATGGTGCGGTCCAGCTTTGGCGTTGCCATCCCAATCGCAACGTGTAGGTGCGTGCTACAGTTCTCCAACAGCAGCATTTAGCAGGTTGGCATGGCAGCAGCGGCCGCCGTCGCAATACTGCGCAGTAAACTGGGCCCAGGCTGCAGCAATGCACAGGCAACCTGTGATGGTCTTGTCCTTATCTTTCATGGCAGACATCAGCAATAGATTTTTCTGCTCAAGACTGTGGTATCAAAAGGCAGAACCACGCTGGTGTGAGCGCAGAAGGCATTCACAGCTGGTCTTGCATGGTCGCCCCCGTTGAAGCTTGGGCCAACTGCAGACGGCAGACAACTGTACAGCACAGCGTGAGGGACGACTTGGGCTTGCACACCGCCTACCATTCAGCCCACTCCTGCACCTTTGCTGGAGCATGTTATCAAGTGGCCGCCAACATGCACACACAACTGGTTGTATGCTGTGTCTGAACACCTGTTGCATTGCAGTGATGGCCCCTGCTCTGGCGAAGGCTTCAACTACTTGATCGACATGGCGTCCGTTGAGTCGACTGATGCGAGCGCCTGTTGCGATACCAGCGACCAGGACTCAAACGAAAAGCTCTTCTGGTGCGAAGGGCCGCAGTGGGACAGCAACAGCATCTACTAGCAGCAGACAAGTACACTGAACAGTTGTTGAGCAGTGGCAGCCAGTCAGCCCACCCCCCACACAAAAGGGTCGCAGTTGAACAGGACAGCAACGGTGGTTGAAGTTTGATGCACAGCAAGCTGCAGCCATCAGCTGAATCGCTGTGCCATACTCACACTACTTGCTCTTCCTGTTCTCATGTTGCTGCGCTGATGCTACCGCAGCTGATGAAGCGGGCCAGCACTAAGGCTGTGATATTTGTCTGTGGTGCTGCAGGTATAACCCTCAAGCTAATTCTGGCGGGTTATGGTGGAAGAGTGAGGCTGAGTATGGTGGCCCCTACCCAGGAACAGGCCTGCAGTGTAACGCACAACTGCCCAGATGGAAGTGTGCCGTCGGCGGAAAGGTAACTTGTCATGGCGCTCGCAGAGCTTGCTGCGGCTGCGGTAGCAGACCTTGTCAGATATACGCAGCTGTCAGCTGCCGTGCTGCGCGTCGCACAGCAAGCTGTCTGGGTCTGATTGGTGTCTGCAAGCCTCATTGTCACCGATAACGCAGCATATATGTGCACATTGAGTGCACTGAGGAGTGTTGTTTGCGTGCTACTGATGCGATGCAGATCATGCCCAGTTGCCAGGACACAGACGTCAATGCATCGGGCGCACAGCCTTTCGTCTGCCCGACAGATATGGAGCTGAACACAGAGTCTACCACCACGGAGCCATCCATTGAGACATGCTGCGTGGTGAGCACACAGTTGGTGTCTGGCACCTGCCGCATCAGCCGGAGCTGGCTGCCGCGTGTTGTGTCGGAACCTGGCATCATCGCACAAGCTGGTGCCTTTTGTTCGCCAACAGCAGTGCGACCAATCGCATTGCTATTTGATCAACCAAGAATAGGTGGCTGCATGCGTTGCAGCACTGAGCATGTCTGCAGCTGCTGGATGCGTCTGAAACATGAACTAGCCAGGCCTCTTAGCTGTCTCAGCATCGGCTGTTGCTGCTGTACATCGTCTCTTGCTGCTGTGCAGGGGCCCACCCCTTGGCCCTCAACAGCCCCCATCCCGGGCGCTGGTACATGCGGTGACACAGAACCCAATGTGCCTGGGAGTCAGCCATTCAACTGCAAGGCGCTGGGTGACTTTGTTCCTAACGAGAACGTGACCAATGTTGGCCCAGCAATTGGAAGCATTTGCTGCAGACCTCGATACAGCTGCATCGATGTGAACCCTCTTATGTATGGCTGCCAGCCCTTCTACTGCGACACGGATAACGGGTGGTACCCCAACCAGGACGCATACTACCTGCCCAACCCCTCACCCGAAGTCTGCTGCAAGGTGAGGCCTAGTTGATCATCACAGCGGCAGCTTCTAGTGTAAGTGAACTGTCTCTCAAAGGCCAATGTGTAGCTTGTGACTGTGCATAAGGTGCGTGCTATTTGGCGTTTTCAGCAACGCAGCACAGTGCAACAGATTCTAGGGGCCACACCCACCAGCTACTGGACACCTCCCGTGCGTCGAAGCACCTGCTGCGTCTAAAGGCACACCAACTGCTCCTGCTCCTGTGCCTGCAGAGAGCCACATGTGCTGACAAGGACGTATTCAAGCGAGGCATGCAGCAGCAGCGCTGCCCAGTAGGCTCAGTTTATGACCCCTCCAAAAACAACTTCAGCCCACCTTCGCGCAAGAACTGCTGCACGGTGAGCGCCCAGCTAGCTTTGTGGTGCAAATAACCCATTGCCGTGGCCAACGTGCGTTCGGGCAGCGGAGCTGAATCACATTGGTGGTGCAAGGATGGCATTGCGTTTCGTTCAACGCCTGTGGAAACGGTGTTCCCTGTAACAATGCTGCTGCTGCCGCCGTCATGACGTCCTCTGCTGTGCCTGCAGGCGGTGCCCACATGTGGAGACACACAACCCGAAACCCCAGGCATTCAGCCGTTCTATTGCGATCCATCTCAGGGCGTGGCTCAGAACCCCAATGCCGCGTCATATCCCAACCCTTCCATTTCGGTAAGCTATGAATTGTCAAGGTTGCTGTGGTGTGATCAGTGCAGCTGGGGCAGTCTTCAAAAAGGTTGAGGCAGCGACCAGTGCAAGCAATGCCTGTAGCCTTTGTATAGGCAGCTGCAACTGCAGGATCAGCGTTGGCAGCAGAAATCATTGCCTGCAATGCGTAATTACACAGCCAAGCACACAGCTGGCTGACGGACAACACTTGGAACTTGGTGCATTGCAGGTCTGCTGCGTGCCACTGACAAGGCCAACTTGTGGAGACTTTGACATCAGCACAGCCGGCGTCCAGCCCTGGCCCTGCCCGCCACTCGCAGCTGCCAACCCAGCTGCTTCCTCACTCAGCCCGCCCAACAACACGGCATGCTGCCTGGTGAGTGCTTGTCGGCTGCTCAGTGCCTTTCTATCCATGTTGGATACTGTTGCATGGTCGGTTTTGGCCATGCCCAGCTGTACTGTAAGCACATGGCATGAATGAAGGCCATTTGGGGGCCATGGAAGGTCAACCTTGTCAACTGGTGCTAGCGCAGCTGTCCAGCATGTGACCGCTGTACTTCAACAACACGTGTATCAATGTTGGATCGACACAATGTACATGTCAGTACATACTGCTGTTGCCTCATGTCTTACTTTGTTGTTGCTCTGACGCTGCTGCTGCTACTGTGCTGTGGCCGTTGCTGTGATGTAGCGGACGTGTGCTGACACGGATGTCACTACGCCAACTGCGGAGCCCTACGTCTGCCCCCAGGGCGAGAAGCTAAACTCAGAGAATGCGCTGCTGTCACCGCCTTCTAACAGCATGTGCTGTACAGTGAGTCGCATCATTGCATGGCTTCCCCTCTGCGTGCATGTTCACGTGTTGATGCGTTTCTTCATTAAAATTCTTGCCAAAAGTATAACAAATAAACAAAACACCTGAATCAAAGTTTGGCATAGCTGTTGGCAATTGCAGCCAGCACAACATTTTCAGTTACGCACTACCAGCAGCCATGCTCGCAGGACACTCATTGGATATCACGCCGAGCTCAACAGTTGAGTGATGTGCTGTGCTGCAGATGATGCCCGTGCCCACTCCGTCCCCATCACCAGCATTGCCCAGCCCTCCGCCGGCTATGCCCAGCCCACCACCAGCTGTGCCCAGCCCATCCCCTGCGGTGCCCAGCCCACCACCAGCTGTGCCCAGCCCATCCCCTGCGGTGCCCAGCCCACCACCAGCTGTGCCCAGCCCATCCCCTGCGGTGCCCAGCCCACCACCAGCTGTGCCCAGCCCATCCCCTGCGGTGCCCAGCCCACCACCAGCAGAGCCCAGCCCACCACCTGCAATACCCAGCCCATCACCAGCTGTGCCCAGCCCCCCGCCTGCCACTGAGGCAACCTGCGGAGATGTCGACCTTGGAATGCCAGGCATGCAGCCATTCCAGTGCCCAGCTGGCACCATCTATAATATGGCTAATGTAAACAGGAACAGGCCTACTACACGACGATGCTGCCTGGTGAGCGCTTTGAGCACACCTGTTGCATATCAGCGTGCGTGCTTGTGTTTCAGGTTCGAGTGAATGCTGCTGCCACAGCACACTCTCCTTCAGCATGCCAGCTGCGTGTGATGAAATTCCCTAAGCACACAATCAAAAAAGCATGGTGAATACATTCACAATATATTCACACAATCACACATGCTGCCACTCTGGGTCTTTCAGGCCACCTGCAGTGACATGGACCTCAACAACGCTGGACAGCAGCCATGGCTCTGCCCTGAGGGCCTCGTCAGCAACCCTGCCAATGCCAACTTCAGCCCGCCATCAAACAGCAGGTACCTTGGTGCTGGCTACTGCAGCTCAGTATATTTGGATTGGTCTTGTACAAAGCGAAGCAGCCATGTCCTTGCTTTCAACATGGAGCTGCAGCCCTATTACTTTGTGCATGTCCTCTTCATTGTTGATCAATGCCTGCATGATGATCACACAACCCAGTTTCACCCATTTGCTTTGTACCCTTTTAGCAGCTCATTCATATGCTCAGTGTATTCTTTCTTGCGTCCCAGGTGCTGCCTGCCTACCTGCTCGGACAAGAATGTGTTGCGTGTTGGCAAGCAGCCATGGACGTGCTCCTGGGGTAGTCTTGTCAACACAGCCAACGCCTTGAAGACTCCACCTTCAAATGCAGACTGCTGCCTGGTAAGTGCCGCTGCTGCTTGCCTGCACACTCTTGTGCTCAACTGCACAGTCTGAGCCCCGCACCATCCGTGCATGCACCATCGAAGAAACCAGTGCTTGTAGGTGCCCTGTGCAGGATTGGCATGCAAGCATTGCAACACATCCTGGCTTTCTCTATGCATACTGCTGACTATTCCATGCATGCTGCCGACCATGGACTGCACCTGCTGCTGCTTTGCCCTTAACTGTCCTCTGCAGCCAACATGTGCAGACAAGGATGTCAACAGAAAGGATAACCAGGCCTGGCCTTGCCCGGCTGGCACAGACTTCAACGCGGCGAATGCCCAGTTCAACCCGCCTTCGAATGCAGCATGCTGCACTGACCAGGTGAGTGGGGCATGCTTCAGGTTTTTTCCCAGCGTTGCAGCTGCAAAGATGTAACTACGGCCGCTATCTTCATGTGCAGGTTGCACCAAGTCCATCCCCTGAGGTGCCCAGCCCACCACCAGCTGTGCCCAGCCCATCCCCTGCTGCACCCAGCCCCAGCCCCGCTGCTGCACCCAGCCCCAGCCCGCCACCAGCAGTGCCAAGCCCACCTCCGGCAGAGCCCAGCCCCAGCCCAGCTGCTGCACCGAGGTAAGCCTTGCTGTCAACCAACCCCATGTTTCCTGCATGTGTCATAGTGCGCATTAGCTGATACTTGTCCTCAGCGTCACCTGTATGCAGACCAGGAAACTTTGTCGGTCTTGTTGCGGTTTATTCCAGGCTTCCACAGATGTACGCTGTCTATTGTACGCACTTTGCATACACCAGCAGAGAGTGTGATAAAGCCAGAAAATCCACTGTCGTACCGAGGCCACTGTGTGCTTGTCTGCCTCGCATTGTGGTGCCCTTCTTCCTGCTTGCGGCACTTTTACAACAGCCCAAGCCCAGCTCCTGGCGCTACCTGCAGTCAGCCGCCATACCAATGCCCCGGCAGCACCATTGTCAACACCATGAATGCAAACTACTCACCACCAAGCAACGCAGCTTGCTGCCTGGTGAGAAACGTTCTTTGTGCTCGGCTGTCCACCGCCTTGTCTGCTGACTGGGCAGCATGGTTGGCGGTGCTGTACGCTTCTGGCCTGACTCCTACAACTTGATCAATGAGTGCAGAATGTTGAGGGCAGTGCGGCCTTCTTGTCATGACAGCAGTGCGCTGTGCCACAAGTGCCAACATGCATCACAGAGGGACCGCTCACAGTTCTAATCACAATTGTGATGGATGTTATGTTTGCCGCCAATGCAGTCCACATGTTCACACAGAAATGTGGAAAGGCCTAACGCAAGGCCATGGAATTGTAACCCTGGCACTGTGGACAACACAGCCAATGCAATGGCAGGCCCAGCAAGCGACGAGCGCTGCTGCCTGGTGAGTGAGGTTTTTTTTTGGCCAGCTGCATGGCATTGTGTAGTTAGACGTAGTATGCTTCTTTTTCGGATGGGAAGTTGCTCCCTGTGTTTTGTCTCCGCAGCTGGCCTGACCGTGGTTACCAACATGATTTTCAAATGCTCACTACTGTGTCGTGCCACTCCCCACTCCTGTTACTGCATCGCAGCCAACATGCCAGGATACTGACGTCACCACCAGCCGCAATGAGAGTTGGACATGCCCAGAGGGCTCATCGTTCAACGCTGCAAATGCGACGTACACACCTCCCAGCGAGGCGGCGTGCTGTGTGGTGAGTACACGCCTTGAAGTTGGCGTTCAGCATATGGGTTATTTTTTCGCTTCATGGCTGCTTGATCAGGTTTGTCATGCTTCAGTTTGCATACTTGCGTGTGACAACTGTTGCTCCAGCCTTTCTTGACTTATACTCCACTGTTGTTCATGACATGCAGCGAGCATCAGCCCCGTCGCCCAGCCCAGCAGCACCAAGCCCATCACCTGAGCAGCTCCCTGCCTCGAGCCCCAGCCCAAGTCCTGCCCCTGTGCTGGTGCGGCTGGCTCTGCTGAGCGAGTTCCCTGGTGGCTACAGTGGCCCTACCGCCAACATCAGCGCTATGGGTGCCGGCAGCTGCGTCGAGGAGCCCTCAACACGCTTGGGAGGCAGCGTGACTGTGCAGCAGCCAGGATCTGGCCTGTGCGGCAGCGACGGCCTTGTGCCACCTGGCACATACACCCTGACTCAAGCTGCGCCATCCGGCACCAGCTTTGTGCGCTGGGACGTTTTTGATGCCACAACGGGTGCCCTGATCAGCACCTCTACCTCCCCAAGCATCACAGTGGTGGTTGATAGAGCTGTGACTGTTGTAGCCGTGTACACTGTGGCAGGCCTACCCAGCCCCAGCCCTGCTGCACCCAGCCCCAGCCCCGCTGCTGCACCCAGCCCCAGCCCGCCACCAGCAGTGCCAAGCCCACCTCCGGCAGAGCCCAGCCCCAGCCCAGCTGCTGCACCGAGGTAAGCCTTGCTGTCAACCAACCCCATGTTTCCTGCATGTGTCATAGTGCGCATTAGCTGATACTTGTCCTCAGCGTCACCTGTATGCAGACCAGGAAACTTTGTCGGTCTTGTTGCGGTTTATTCCAGGCTTCCACAGATTTACGCTGTCTATTGTATGCATTTTGCATACATCAGCAGAGAGTGTGATAAAGCCAGAAAATCCACTGTCGTACCGAGGCCACTGTGTGCTTGTCTGCCTCGCATTGTGGTGCCCTTCTTCCTGCTTGCGGCACTTTTACAACAGCCCAAGCCCAGCTCCTGGCGCTACCTGCAGTCAGCCGCCATACCAATGCCCCGGCAGCACCATTGTCAACACCATGAATGCAAACTACTCACCACCAAGCAACGCAGCTTGCTGCCTGGTGAGAAACGTTCTTTGTGCTCGGCTGTCCACCGCCTTGTCTGCTGACTGGGCAGCATTGTTGGCGGTGCTGTACGCTTCTGGCCTGACTCCTACAACTTGATCAATGAGTGCAGAATGTTGAGGGCAGTGCGGCCTTCTTGTCATGACAGCAGTGCGCTGTGCCACAAGTGCCAACATGCATCACAGAGGGACCGCTCACAGTTCTAATCACAATTGTGATGGATGTTATGTTTGCCGCCAATGCAGTCCACATGTTCACACAGAAATGTGGAAAGGCCTAACGCAAGGCCATGGAATTGTAACCCTGGCACTGTGGACAACACAGCCAATGCAATGGCAGGCCCAGCAAGCGACGAGCGCTGCTGCCTGGTGAGTGAGGTTTTTTTTTATGCTAGCTGCATGGCATTGCGTAGTTAGACTTTTTTGAATCATAAAACTGTACTTTACAGTTCCGTAGTATGCTTCTTTCAGATGGGAAGTTGCTCCCTGTGTTTTGTCTCCGCAGCTGGCCTGACCGTGGTTACCAACATGATTTTCAAATGCTCACTACTGTGTCGTGCCACTCCCCACTCCTGTTACTGCATCGCAGCCAACATGCCAGGATACTGACGTCACCACCAGCCGCAATGAGAGTTGGACATGCCCGGAGGGCTCATCGTTCAACGCTGCAAATGCGGCGTACACACCTCCCAGCGAGGCGGCGTGCTGTGTGGTGAGTACACGCCTTGAAGTTGGCGTTCACTATATGGGTTATTTTTTTCGCTTCATGGCTGCATGATCAGGTTTGTCATGCTTCAGTTTGCATACTTGCGTGTGACAACAAACTGTTGCTCCAGCCTTTCTTGACTTATACTCCACTGTTGTACATGACATGCAGCGAGCATCAGCCCCGTCGCCCAGCCCAGCAGCACCAAGCCCATCACCTGAGCAGCCCCCTGCCTCGAGCCCCAGCCCAAGTCCTGCCCCTGTGCTGGTGCGGCTGGCTCTGCTGAGCGAGTTCCCTGGTGGCTACAGTGGCCCTACCGCCAACATCAGCGCTATGGGTGCCGGCAGCTGCGTCGAGGAGCCCTCAACACGCTTGGGAGGCAGCGTGACTGTGCAGCAGCCAGGATCTGGCCTGTGCGGCAGCGACGGCCTTGTGCCACCTGGCACATACACCCTGACTCAAGCTGCGCCATCCGGCACCAGCTTTGTGCGCTGGGACGTTTTTGATGCCACAACGGGTGCCCTGATCAGCACCTCTACCTCCCCAAGCATCACAGTGGTGGTTGATAGAGCTGTGACTGTTGTAGCCGTGTACACTGTGGCAGGCCTACCCAGCCCCAGCCCTGCTGCACCCAGCCCCAGCCCCGCTGCTGCACCCAGCCCCAGCCCGCCACCAGCAGTGCCAAGCCCACCTCCGGCAGAGCCCAGCCCCAGCCCAGCTGCTGCACCGAGGTAAGCCTTGCTGTCAACCAACCCCATGTTTCCTGCATGTGTCATAGTGCGCATTAGCTGATACTTGTCCTCAGCGTCACCTGTATGCAGACCAGGAAACTTTGTCGGTCTTGTTGCGGTTTATTCCAGGCTTCCACAGATTTACGCTGTCTATTGTATGCATTTTGCATACATCAGCAGAGAGTGTGATAAAGCCAGAAAATCCACTGTCGTACCGAGGCCACTGTGTGCTTGTCTGCCTCGCATTGTGGTGCCCTTCTTCCTGCTTGTGGCACTTTTACAACAGCCCAAGCCCAGCTCCTGGCGCTACCTGCAGTCAGCCGCCGTACCAATGCCCCGGCAGCACCATTGTCAACACCATGAATGCAAACTACTCACCACCAAGCAACGCAGCTTGCTGCCTGGTGAGAAACGTTCTTTGTGCGCGGCTGCCCACCGCCTTGTCTGCTGACCAGGCAGCATTGTTGGCGGTGCTGTACACGTCTGGCCTGACTCACACAAGATTTCAAATGAGTGCAGAATGTTCAGGGCAGTGCGGCCTTCATGTCATGACAGCAGTGCGCTGTGCCACAAGTGCCAACATGCTTCACAGAGGGACCGCTCACAGTTCTAATCACAATTGTGATGGATGTTATGTTTGCCGCTAATGCAGTCCACATGTTCACACAGAAATGTGGAAAGGCCTAACGCAAGGCCATGGAATTGTAACCCTGGCACTGTGGACAACACAGCCAATGCAATGGCAGGCCCAGCAAGCGACGAGCGTTGCTGCCTGGTGAGTGGTTTTTGCCAGCTGTGTGACACTCCCGCAGGTAGACTGAATTGAGAGAGAAGTGGAACGGGTTCCCACTCCTCGATGGGTGGAGCATGTAATGTAATGCAATGTCATGTAATGGAACGTTGCAGTTCAGTTCTGTAGTGCTTTTCCGGCTGGGAAGCTGCTCCCCTACATATCATCACTGGAGCTATTCTGACCGGCTGCTCGCCATGACGAACCCCACATGCCCACTACAATGTTGTGCCATTTCACACTCCTGTTACTGTATCGCAGCCAACATGCCAGGATACTGACGTCACCACCAGCCGCAATGAGAGTTGGACATGCCCGGAGGGCTCATCATTCAACGCTGCAAATGCGGCGTACACACCTCCCAGCGAGGCGGCGTGCTGTGTGGTGAGTACACGCCTTGAAGTTGGCGTTCACTATATGGGTTATTTTTTTCGCTTCATGGCTGCATGATCAGGTTTGTCATGCTTCAGTTTGCATACTTGCGTGTGACAACAAACTGTTGCTCCAGCCTTTCTTGACTTATACTCCACTGTTGTACATGACATGCAGCGAGCATCAGCCCCGTCGCCCAGCCCAGCAGCACCAAGCCCATCACCTGAGCAGCCCCCTGCCTCGAGCCCCAGCCCAAGTCCTGCCCCTGTGCTGGTGCGGCTGGCTCTGCTGAGCGAGTTCCCTGGTGGCTACAGTGGCCCTACCGCCAACATCAGCGCTATGGGTGCCGGCAGCTGCGTCGAGGAGCCCTCAACACGCTTGGGAGGCAGCGTGACTGTGCAGCAGCCAGGATCTGGCCTGTGCGGCAGCGACGGCCTTGTGCCACCTGGCACATACACCCTGACTCAAGCTGCGCCATCCGGCACCAGCTTTGTGCGCTGGGACGTTTTTGATGCCACAACGGGTGCCCTGATCAGCACCTCTACCTCCCCAAGCATCACAGTGGTGGTTGATAGAGCTGTGACTGTTGTAGCCGTGTACACTGTGGCAGGCCTACCCAGCCCCAGCCCTGCTGCACCCAGCCCCAGCCCCGCTGCTGCACCCAGCCCCAGCCCGCCACCAGCAGTGCCAAGCCCACCTCCGGCAGAGCCCAGCCCCAGCCCAGCTGCTGCACCGAGGTAAGCCTTGCTGTCAACCAACCCCATGTTTCCTGCATGTGTCCTAGTGCGCATTAGCTGATACTTGTCCTCAGCGTCACCTGTATGCAGACCAGGAAACTTTGTCGGTCTTGTTGCGGTTTATTCCAGGCTTCCACAGATGTACGCTGTCTATTGTACGCACTTTGCATACACCAGCAGAGAGTGTGATAAAGCCAGAAAATCCACTGTCGTACCGAGGCCACTGTGTGCTTGTCTGCCTCGCATTGTGGTGCCCTTCTTTCTGCTTGCGGCACTTTTACAACAGCCCAAGCCCAGCTCCTGGCGCTACCTGCAGTCAGCCGCCGTACCAATGCCCCGGCAGCACCATTGTCAACACCATGAATGCAAACTACTCACCACCAAGCAACGCAGCTTGCTGCCTGGTGAGAAACGTTCTTTGTGCTCGGCTGTCCACCGCCTTGTCTGCTGACTGGCAGCATGGTTGGCGGTGCTGTACGCTTCTGGCCTGACTCCTACAACTTGATCAATGAGTGCAGAATGTTGAGGGCAGTGTGGCCTTGTTGTCATGACAGCAGTGCGCTGTGCCACAAGTGCCAACATGCATCACAGAGGGACCGCTCACAGTTCGAATCACAATTGTGATGGATGTTATGTTTGCCGCCAATGCAGTCCACATGTTCACACAGAAATGTGGAAAGGCCTAACGCAAGGCCATGGAATTGTAACCCTGGCACTGTGGACAACACAGCCAATGCAATGGCAGGCCCAGCAAGCGACGAGCGCTGCTGCCTGGTGAGTGAGGTTTTTTCTTTGCCAGCTGCATGGCATTGCGTAGTTCCACTTTTTTGAATCACAAAACTGTACTTTACAGTTCCGTAGTATGCTTCTTTCGCATGGGAAGTTGCTCCCTGTGTTTTGTCTCCACAGCTGGCCTGACCGTGGGCACCAACGATATTTTCACATGCTCACTACTGTGTCGTGCCACTCCCCACTCCTGTTACTGCATCGCAGCCCACATGCCTGGATACCGACGTCACCACCAGGGCCAATGAGAGCTGGACGTGCCCGGAGGGCTCATTATTCAACGCTGCAAATGCGGCGTACACACCTCCCAGCGAGGCGGCATGCTGCGTGGTGAGTACACGCCTTAACTGTGGCGTTCAGCATATTGGATTTTTGCTTCATTGCTGCATGATCAGGTTTGCAGTGCTTCATTATGCATACTTATGTGTTGCCTCGTGTTCACCTCACAACAAACTGTTGCTCCTGCCTTTTCTTGAGTTAGTTTTACATACGCAACTGTTGTTCATGACGCGCAGCGAGCATCAACCCCGTCACCCAGCCCAGCAGCACCCAGCCCATCACCTGAGCAGCTCCCTGTCTCAAGCCCCAGCCCTGCTGTCGCACCAAGCCCCAGCCCTGTTGTCGCACCCAGCCCCAGCCCCGCTGTCACACCCAGCCCCAGCCCGTCACCGGCAGTGCCCAGCCCATCACCGGCAGTGCCCAGCCCATCACCGGCAGTGCCCAGCCCATCCCCTGGGCCTGCACCGCCAGCTTCACCTGTGCCCAGCAATGCCACTTGCGGAGACGTCTCGCCCAACGTTGATGGTGACCAGCCTTTTGACTGCAGCTCTCTGGGAGACTACGTGTTTAACAGCAACATGTCCAGCGTCAGCCCTCCCACAGCACACACCTGCTGCATTCCCACGCGAAGCTGCATTGACATCAACCCTGATGTTGAGGGCTGCCAGCCATGGACCTGTGATGAGGATCAGGGCTGGTTTGTAAACCAGCGCGCCTCATACCTGCCCAATCCTTCGAATGAAGTCTGCTGCCTGGTAAGCTGCAATGCGTCCGCACCATGAACCTGCCCATCAGCCACATCTGTACAGTAATACCACAGGATTCACGTCCAGGAGTAGCTCCTTTACATCAGCATGCCTCCTAACAGCATACCTGTCTGCGCAGCAGAGCATCATTTACATGGTTGTTATATGCTGCACATGTTTAGCACTGTAGACATGCTGCAAGTCCTTCATGATTGTGCCTGCTTGCCACAATGGCTACAATTGTGCACTGCAGAGGTCTACATGTGGCGATGTAAACGTCTACATGGCAGGAGCTCAGCCGCAGAAATGTGGCAAAACCATGCAGCTGGACCCATCTAAGGTCCACCTCAGCCCTCCTACTCGTCTAAAGTGTTGCATGGTAAGGAGCTTGTGGGTTTCAAAACCGAACTTGCTGGGTTGAACTGATCTGCATCTTACTCCTTCTGCTGTGTGTGCCATGCTGCATGTTATGCATGCAGACAGTGATGATTGTGTTGAACATGTTTGGATGCTCGACGTCAACAAGCATAGAACATGCTGGGCATGAAATCTAAATCAGCACCTGTGTTGTGTGTCTGCAGCCGCTGCCATAGAACCACCAGTAGACCTCCTCCCAGCAGCACTGGCTCGACTCAGCCAGTTCCATACTGGCTGCCGTGGGCCCACTGCAAGCACCGATGCTCTGGATATTGACAGCTGTGTCGAGGATCCCAGCATGCCTGGCAGGCATTGGCGTTGTGCAGCAGTCAGGAGCTGGACTGCGCGGCAACGAGGGCCTTGCGCTACCTGGCACATGGTGATGTGTCATAATCGGCTCCACCTGTGTGCTCTGGGTGGTGCGCAGCTCCACCAAAGGTGGCCTGATCAGTTGCTTTCTGAAGCCAGGCATCACACTGCTGCGTGATGGAGATGTGACTGTTGCAGTTGTGCATGGAGCGCAGGGCGAGGCAGGGCTGTCCAATGTGGTGCAGCCCTGGCCCGCCCCCTGCACCAGGGTGGGCTCTGGCTTGGACACCACCCAGTGATGTTGGGAATAGTAGTGTGATTATGGTGCGCACAATAAGATGCCCACCAGGAAACGTTGCAGCTGCTGCAGCACATGGCACTGCCAGGCGCTGCATGCGCCCACTAAGCAGGTAGCAGCACTGTGTGGTATGCCATGGTTTGCCTGGTGGGCTTGTGTCTTGCGGTGCTGTCCACAGAAGCAGGTGCCAGGGAGCAGGCACTCTGGTGGCAGCCTTTGTCCAATAGGCCTATGCAAAGCTAGGTGCTGGATGTGGGAACTGTATTGGCGTCATGCTTCATGTATTGTGTTGTATGCTGCTGCATGGTGTGCCTTGTGCTGCCTGATGTTCTGACGTCTGAGGTGTGTGCACAGGGTGTGAACAGCTGTACATGCACGCATGTATGCTTTCTTGTGCTACCCATGTCCAGCTGCAGATGTGTGCTTCATGCACGACACTGCAAGCTGCGTAACAGCGAAGCCAGCGCCCATTATTGAATAAGAAAACACTTTAGCAGTAGGCGGAAGCTATGTGCATCAGCAGCACTGCCAGCCAAAAAGCTGTGCAGTCGTGTCTATGGTGTATGACAATGATACCTTTGTGTTAGCCCTGCATCTGTATACGGGTAAGACAGTTGCCACCTGTCTGGTGTGAGGCATGCCAGTGAGTAAATAAAGGTTAGGGGCGTGTCCCACGTGTCACACTTGCCAAAGCAGCACCATAATGGCGCACTGGCGCGTAGCTTGTTTGAGTGGGTCATGGTTCACTCTTGCGCTGTGTCTTCTATGCATGTTATGAGGTTGAGACGTGGTGATGTAGTGTAGGCCTGCACAGGGATCTGTGTGTGCCCACACGCATCTGGTCTGTGACTATACGTAGTGCCACCACTGGAATACGGCAGCCAGGGTGTCCTTTTGCAAATACAGCACAAATGCATGCACAGCCAGGGCTTCGCTGGCAAACCAGCATGTTTTCTTTTGGTGGTTTTGACCACCAGCTGCCGTGTGGCACCAGCTGCCGTGTTCAAGTCAATAACTGCGGCAATGACGGCAAGTGAGTTTTGGTGTGACCACAGGGCTAGTGCCTGGCAGAGCAATACTTTCAACCCTGCCAATTTGCGCAACACAATGGTACTGCAGCACCAAGGTCAGGCCACAGTAATAGTGCGGCATGTGGTGCTGTGCAACATGATCAGGCAGGGGAATCATATACGGATGCATCATAAGCTCATGCTTGAGCAAAGCATGTGTTACAGTGACTATCGCAAGCATGCGTGGGCGGGTAGCCGCCAGTGTGTGTACTGTGGGACTGGTGAGCACGCCTGCTGCTTATGATCAAATGTTCTTTGATTACTGGCAGGTGTGGTTCCTGCTGTTTGGTAGTATACTAGCTATGTAGTTAGTTTACTTCTAATCAGGAATTGGTTGGTCACAGTCAATGATGAGGTGATCCACGATATTTGGGCGGGTTTGATTGATGAGGTGAGGCACAACATTTGGGCAGGTGTAATTGCTGCCGAACATGGAACAAATTTGCTGCGGCTTCAGAGCACAGCCGTGATGACAGGTGTGGGAAACTGTGTGGTGGCATGAAATGTAGGACTGTTATCAACACTTCTAATGAGTATTGTTAGAGGCTCATGTAAGTGGAAGCAGCACTGCATGCATATGAACGAGTGCCCCACAGCCTGATGTAGGACTGTCACCCCCCCCCCCCACCCACCCACCCGGGGCGGACCTCCCAGCAGAGTTCAACGGTGTACACATGTGACAATCGCTAGTATAACAGGCGCTGCACAGCAACAGTCTTGATTGTTGCGTGGCCGATGTTGGTATCATTCAGCAGCCGGATATAGCTATTCACTTAGCAATAGCTGAGTATGAAGTGTTTAATCAATTACAAAGGGTAAACGAGGGTGGCGTAGCGACACATACCCGCACTCTGTAGAGAATTGGCTTGCATGCGTTGCCAATCCGAGACAGAGTGCGGGGATTTGGAGCCGCCACCCGAGTTGCCCTTTGTAGTTGTCCAACCTACTTATGCCACGAACAAAAAAGCAACTGTCATGGCTGCCTTCTGTTCATCAGTTTTAGCTGAAGTGCATCCTCATTTCCCTCATTATCAACCTCATTGCATATTGAGACACTCAATAATTCTGCAAGATTTTAACTCGAAGGGGGGGACTCCCCTATAGAGGGCCGTCTGCAAGATTTTGAAAAATGAAAGTTTGAAACCTTGTTTGGCGTGAGGCTTTCCAGGTCCCTTTCAACGCGATTAAAATGTTGTTCTCGACAGCGCAAGCGCGGGTCTGCCTCAAGTTTGGTGACCTTCGAGCGGCCAGCGTCAGGGTTCCTTGTGCCGAATGGGCCCGCGCCGCGCAGAATGACGTCGGACACGGGCACTCAACTCACATGAACAGTTGAACAATCGTTTGCCTCAAATGTCTACGGCTACACCGCCCAGCATCCTACTGATGGCCGAGCGGTGCCTGCACCCATACGCGAGCGCGTGCGGTCTCATAATGTACACATTGCTGTGGTAAATGAGTTACGCTGCGTGTCAGCCGTCGCATCGTTTCTGTGCGATGGGCCGAGATGCACACCGGGTGTTCCACTACTTCAACACAACAGGTTATGGTATTGGCTCGCGAGCAAGTTGCAGGATATGTGGGGTCGGCGTGTCACGTCGGGCTGCGACATGCAGCAAGCACTTGTTCCAGACCTGCACACAAGCAGCTACAGCAGACAGAGCAGCTGTCGTAGCTATGCTGGAGTCGAGGGGCCAGTTAAAATGGCTGCATCCTCCGCAGCTGGCAGAATTCCAGGCGGTGCAGCTGCTGCGACAGCAGCAGCACGCGCAACAGCAGCAGCAGCAGGACTTGCGTCCAGATGTGGCAGCAGCAGAAGCAGCAGGATCACCAACAGGACCAGTGCAGCCTACTGCTTGCTTGCATCGCGAGGTCTGACATATCTAGAATACTGTGGGGCATTTCCAGGCAGCTTTGATGCTTGCACAGCAAGTCACTGCCTAGGCTCACCTCTGCATATGCTGGTTATTGCAGTTAGCCATGCACACAGGGTAGCCTGGATACAGACAAACGGCACGCGCAGCAGCAGCAGCAGGACTGTGCAGCAGTACACTGCACATTGTTTGCAGATTCACACGCAAGCGCTCGAGGGGCACTGCAATGTTTGGGCGCGGAACATAACATGTTCCCTGTGCTCTGGAACTACTGCTTGCTTGCATAGCGAGATCAACATATCTAAACTACTGTGGGGCATTTCCAGGCAGCATTGTTGCTTGCACAGCAAGTCACTGCCTATGCTCACCATTGCATATGCTGGTTATTGCAGTCAGCCATGCACATAGGGTGACTTGGACAAACAGAAACTTGAATGGACCCTGATTGTTACCTGTGACACGACAGCACATCACGGCCCACCCCAACACGTCACACTCAATATGCCCTTCTCTCTAGTTTTGCTCATTCATCCTCATTTCACTCATTCATCATCATCATATTACCCATTCAAGCCATAGCATCAGCGCCATCGGCCCCGCGCCCCACCGGGGCGGAAAGAGGAGGGAGCACTGCTCCAGAATGTTTGCATGCATTGCGCACATCCCAAGACTTGACAAGAAAAGCAGCAATACACGGTGACACCATCCGACATCTTCCAGAACATTTCACTCATTAACAGATTTGTAATGGAATCTGCAACAATTGTGACAGACTGAGGACGGGAACCTCAATGTTCGCAAATTCCTCATTTCTCTCACCACATTTGAACACACTTCACTCATTGTGCTCACTTCCCTCATTCTGCTCACTTCACTCACATTGCGCACTTCCCTCATTCTGCTCACTTCACTCACATTGCTCACTTCCCTCATTCTGCTCACTTCACTCACTCTGCTCACTTCCCTCATTCTGCTCACTTCCCTCATTTTTTTCCTTCACTTCCCTCAATTCTTCACTTCCCTCATTTCACTCATTGTGCTCACTCCACTCATTGTGCTCACTTTCCTCTTTGTGCTCACTTCCCTCATTCTGCTCATTTCACTCACTCTGCTCACTCTCTCATTCTGCTCACTTCCCTCATTTCACTCATTGTGCTCACTTCCCTCATCGTGCTCACTCCCCTCATTGTGCTCACTTCACTCATTCTGCTCAATTCCCTCATTCTGCTCACTTCCCGCATTCTGCTCATTTCCCCCATCCTGCTCACTTCTCTCATTCTGCTCACTTCCCTCATTTCACTCATCGTGCTCGCTTCACTCATCATGAGTGCTCACTTAACTCATTATGCTCACTTCACTTATTTCACTCATTCCGCTTATTCCCTCATTGTGCTCACTTCACTCATTCATAAATGAGTGAAATGAGTAAAGCGAGCAGAATGATGGAAGTGAGCCAAATGAGTGAAATGAGTGAAGCGAGCATGATGAGTGAAGTGAGCACAATGAGTGAAATGTGTCCAGCGCTAGCCAATAAGGTTTTGCCCCCCTTTGTAACAAAAAATCTATGAGTGAAGCGAGCAGGATGAGTGAAGTGAGCACAATGAGTGAAACGAGTGAAGTGAGCAGAATGTAGAAAGTGAGCAGAATGAGTGAAGTGAGCACAATGAGTGAAATGAGTGAAGTGAGCAGAATGAGTGAAGTGAGCAGAATGAGGGAAGTCAGCAAAATGAGTGAAGTGAGCTGAATGAGTGAAGTGAGCACAATGAGTGAAATGAGTGAAGTGAGCAGAATGAGTGAAGTGAGCAGAATGAGTGAAGTGAGCAGAATGAGTTAAGTGAGCAGAATGAGTTAAGTGAGCACAATGAGTGAAATGAGTGAAGTGAGCAGAATGAGTGAAGTGAGCAGAATGAGTCAAGTGAGCAGAATGAGGGAAGTGAGCAAACTGAGTGAAGTGAGCTGAATGAGTAAAGTGAGCACAATGAGTGAAAGTGCAACAGCACATTTTCTTTGAAGACTGTCGGGTGATTTGATATGGCTAAGTTATGTTGCACCCGCATGCACGCTGCTGGTAGCGGGGACGCCATCCCTTTTACATGCTGCTTTTTGGATTGCAGACCTGGTTGTGATGATTGACTGCTGAACACTGCATGTGCAGCCGTTATGTTGGGCAGGTACAGTTGCATGGGTGCACCTACGCAGCATGCCTGGATTGGGGTTGATCTGAGCACATGTATGTGTATCAAGGCATGTAGTCTGTCTGCAGTAGTGCGCCGACGATTGTTGCTGCCCTGGCGAGTGTTACGTTTATGTGATGTCATAGCATCGTTGTCACAGCAATCATCTTGCCTTTGTGCTTGTAGTGCTGCGTGTGTCAGCGTTTTGAGTTCTTTGAGCTTTCACTAGTTTGCCACTTGAGACAAGGTTGCCTATGGACCTTTTGGAATTTGCGCATAATGTTGCATTTTGATGCCACCTGAGCCATGCTGACATCCATATTTGTTCTCGGTTGTGCTGTTGTTGAGGAGTATGCTGCCCCCACAGAGGAGGGCCACAACCCCCATCCTGGTTTGTTGCGTGGTTCACCGTGCCACCTATGCTGCTACCAGATATTGTGCCCTTTTGCATGGGCTAGGCTATACTGTATGTTGGCTGCTTGTGTGTGCATGCTCTGCCTCCCTTTCCCCCCTTTGGTTGTGGAGAGACGTTTTGGACCCCATGAGCCTTGTTTGGCTCCTTTCTGAGTTCTGAGCTCTCTGAGCTTGTTGAGGTTGCGGCTTCTTTCGGTTGATGGTCAACTTTTGAGTTTTGTGGACCCCATGAGCCTTGTTTGGCTCCTTTGCGGGTGGGCCAGTGGCCCTACTTTGGTAATTTGGTAATGAATGAAGTGAGCAGAATGAGGGAAGTGAGCAAAATGAGTGAAGTGAGCTGAATGAGTGAAGTGAGCACAATGAGTGAAATGAGTGAAGTGAGCAGAATGAGGGAAGTGAGCAGAATGGGGGAAGTGAGCAAAATGAGTGAAGTGAGCTGAATGAGTGAAGTGAGCACAATGAGTGAAATGAGTGAAGTGAGCAGAATGAGGGAAGTGAGCAGAATGAGGGAAGTGAGCACAATGAGTGAAGTGAGCAGAATGAGTGAACTGAGTGAAGTGAGCAGAATGAGGGAAGTGAGTGAAGTGAGCAGATTGAGGGAACTGAGCGATGTGAGTGAAGTGAGCAGAATGAGGGAATTGAGCACAATGAGGGAATTGTGTTAAGTGAAGGATATGAGGCTTATGAGCAGTAAGAGGGAAATGAGGGACATGAGCATATAAGGTCCTTGCTGCCCAGTTGTTCATAGTGATTTTGCTACTTCTAATCTACCCCCTATAATCCAGAAATAGACCTTAATTACGTTGAGAGTGGTATAAGCCGCATCATAGTAACAACTGAGAGCTGCCATAGAGCACTACGTAGTGGTATACCACTGTGCAAAGCAGAGAGTACCAGTACGTGAAAGTACGTGTTGAGTTCTTGCAGCACGTAGTATGCGAGCTGATGTTGGCCAGTACGTAGTGGGAGTACGCTACTGCTGCTGCCGCGTAAGTTACGTATGCTGGTGCAGCTGCTGCAGCCATCAAGTGTTTGTAACGCAGGTATAGTATACATGCTTATTATAGCTATGTACTACTATTACATACACTGAATGTATTCAGGCCATCCCTCAGCCAAAATATAGCACTGTCAGGGGCAGCAGAATAAACAACGCTGCTGCCAGCGGTACTACCCCTGAGCAGCACACCCAAGGCTGACTCAGCAAGTTGCTCACACCACAACCTGCTGCCACGTTCCTCGCGATCCAAACGATCTTGTGTATTTAAGATAAGCCTTCCAGGCCGAATAATTCGCGGCCTCGTCGCTGCTGTTGACGTAAAGGACATTCGTACATCTCTCTCGTAACAAGAGGCTGATCGCTGCCAGTCGCGCGAAAGGCTGATCGCTGCCATGTTGCGACCCTGATACTATAATATTGCTTCTCACATGCCGCTAAGGCCAGTGGTAGGCGTATAGACAACTGTTTTAGTGTGTTACTGTTCAATGACCTTGCCAAGTCAGCAGCTTCTGCACTGTGCAGCAGCACTGGCAGCGTACTCCCACTACGTACAGAAAGCGTATCTATGGTCACAAAGATGGCTGGCAATGTCGGACAGCCCTTTGACAGTACCCGTGGAGTAAAGCAAGGGGACCCCCTCTCCCCATTGCTTTTTGGCATTTTCATTGATCGAGTCGAGCAGTGGCTCAGCGACCGTTGTGGGGCATGTGGTACTGCTCTAGGCAACAGGATGGTGAGGCTCTTGCTGTATGCTGATGATTTGGTACTGCTGGCAGAAACGTCTCACAAACTGCAGCAGTTATTGGATGCTTTGCAGTCCTTCTGTAGCGAGTATGATATGCAGGTGAATGTGGGCAAAACAGAGATAGTGGTGTTTGGCAAGCGCAAGTATACCGGTGCAGCAGTATGGCAGTACCAGGGGCAACAGGTGCCTGTGTCAGATCAGTTCAAATACCTGGGTGTTCAGTTTCATGCCACCCGAGGTGTGTCTGCTTGCACGGAGGCTCTAGCAGCTGCAGGCAGCAGGGCAATGTGGGCAATGTTGGCTCGGTGCAAGGAGCATGGCGTCAGCAACCTGTCAATGCAAGTGCAATTGTTCAACACGCTGGTGTCCCCCATTTTATGCTACTGCTCAGAGGTCTGGGGTCCAGCTCTGCTGAGACAACCTGGATCTGGTGCTGCTTTGGTCGGCAAGTTGCAGGACAATGTGATTAGCAGAGTCCAGTATCTTTTTCTGCGCACTATTGCAGGTCGTGTCCGCAAATCAACTTGCCGCATGCTTTTATCGAGGGAGTTTGGTGCCCAACCTTTGATGTGCACTTGGTTGCGTGCAGCTTTAGCTATGTGGAACAGGGCTGTGGAATTGGGTGATGCTTCCTTGTTGGGGCGCGCAATGCGTGAGAATTTGCGGTTGTCTCAGACGTCGAGCAGTAATAGTTTATGGTGCAGGCAGTTACAGCGTGTGTTGTCTTATACACATGATCATTCCCGGCAGTTGACAACGGTTATGCCGCGGCTGCAAAGCTTTGTGGATGTGGATGCCAAAGTAGTATTAAGTGCATTTGAGGGGTGTTTGTATCAGCAGTGGCAGGGATGCTCGCAGAATCCACGTGATGCCGTCACCGGGGCTGGAATTTACAGTACATATGAACGATGGTTTGCTGCTTGCTCGGGTGATAACTTGCAGTCTGTGCGTCCTGAGTCTTGGTGCCCCCAATATGTCTTGCAGACCGCTGGGCTCAATAGGGAGCATGTTGGTTCTCTGGCTCGTTTTCGACTTGGTGCCCATGAGCTGCGTGTATGCACTGGTAGGTGGCACCGTCCGCCTTTGGTGCGGTCTGATCGGACATGCCAACGCCCTGGATGCCACTTGGGTCAGGTCGAGGACGAGTTTCACATGGTTTTTGAGTGTCCTTTGTACGCGCCAGTTCGCGAGCGTTTTGCTTGCCTTTTTGAACCATTTGGAGGTTTGTCGCATACGTGGGGTAGTATAGCCTCTTGTCAGCCAGGTGGTTCGCATATGATGACCTTTATGCGGCAACAACCTGCTCTTGTGGCTGCCTTCGTGCATTGTTGCTATTTGGTGCGCTGCCACCCGGAGGCGGACCCTGAGTCCTTCTTGTCTTCGGTTTCTGTTGCTCAAGCGATCGATGCAGCGGACGAATTTTTCTCTGCTGACTCTTCTGTTTGTTCTGATGACGATGATATATTCTATGAGGTCTCCCCCCCCAATGAGCCTCTCGTTGGCTCCTGAATGGGGTTCCCACTCCTTGTTGGGTGGAGCATGTAATGTAATGTAATGTATGTATCACGTATGGTACGCGTGAAAGGCATAGTGCGCTGCTAAAATGAAGGTACTGGTACTCTCTGGTACAAAGAAGCAGCCGCGCGCGGCACTCTAACCAGCTCTAACCCAGCCGGAATGGAAGCATAGCCACCTGGCCTCCCTCGTGCAAAGCTGCATTGGCATCTACAAATAATGCAGGCTCTACCCACTGTCATGCTTCGCTGGATGCACTGTTAATCACAATGAAAGCACCAGAGTCCAGTGGAGTTGTTTTGGGGGCACCAACCCTTTGGCATATAGAAAGCAAAGCACGGTTGCTGCCCTATACTCTATCTCCCTGCGTGATTACCTGAAG
Source organism: Scenedesmus sp. NREL 46B-D3 (assembly GCA_014080715.1). NCBI lineage: Eukaryota > Viridiplantae > Chlorophyta > Chlorophyceae > Sphaeropleales > Scenedesmaceae > Scenedesmus > Scenedesmus sp. NREL 46B-D3. The sequence goes on along the minus strand of JACERP010001078.1, from coordinate 1,430 downwards.
CCCAGACATATCCTCGTCCTGCCGCCCGTCTTTTACGCCACCACAATGTCACCATTGATAAACCCAAGACGCCATCCTGGTCCGACTGCCCGTGGCTGAGGTTGAAAAACAACTGGAGTGAAATCCCAAGCTGCGCGGGTGGTTTCCGCCCATACAATGAAGAAGAAGCTGGGTATCCATCGACTTACCTACCTACCTACTTATAGCAAGCAGAAGTTCAGTGGACAAGCACAGTGTGAGATGGGCTGGGGCCAGCTACCGTAGCTGGCACCCCACATTTGCCGCAGTTCTTGAACTCCAGTTGGCATGTCACCCGTGCCGAACCCAGCATGTCACAACCAATCCATAACATCAAACTGCCAACAGATTGAGATCTGCAGCATCAGATGATGCAGCATGCACAGTCACATGTGCAGTCTTGTATGCAGGTGACTCTGCTTTCCAAAAGTGGCACTGCTTTTCTTTCCTGCTGGCTACAATGCGCACTGCTGCTGCTTGATACACTAGCATTGTGCATTTCCAGACTACAACGCAACATATCATAGCATGATGCTATGGCTGACAAATTACAGCTACAGTGCATTTTACGGAGGCGGGCACTTGGTGTTCCCCGCTGCAGTCAGGCAAATGATGGAATCAACTCTCATAACCCTCATGAGCGGAACACAGGCTTGCTGGGCTAGTGCCTGAGGCAGGTTCAGTCCTGTACTACTGTATTGAATTGAATTGAATTGTATTGTATTGTATTGAATCAACCTGCGACTGAGTGAGCCCTGCTCCCTGATGGATCTAGCAGGGCAGCGGCAGCAGCAGCAGCAGCAGCAGCAGCAGCAGCAGCAGCAGCAGCAGCAGCAGCAGCAGCAGCAGCAGCAGCAGCAGCAACAACAGCACAGCACACCTACTGCTTTAAGAAGCAAAATGCATTGCTGCTGGTAGCAGTACAGAAATGTGATCTGGGCAGGAGAAGCAGTACAATAATAGATGGCACTCTGGATGCCGTTGCTCCAACCGGTAAAAGGGTACCATGTCACATATAGTGTGGATACTGCGTAGGGTTTGTTCAGCCAGTTTGTATGAATGCTAACATGCTTTGCTGCTGACCTATTTTTTGCTGCCCTTGCCGGCTGATTGATGACCTTCCCAACATGCTTTGGTTGGTGATTCTTCCATAGCGCAAGCTGCTGATTGACTGGGGTGTACAAAGCAGCAGCACTTCAACCCAGCCGGAAAGTGGGGTGTGCCTTGCCAAGCCGCAAATTATTTTATGCTTATTCTGAGAGATTTTGCATGTACTTGGTTGAACACCAATTAATTGGTTGCTTGTACTTGGTTGGACACCAATTGCGCACATGTGCGCTCATCTGTTCTCTGTCACGCGCTGACACCGTGCTGATTTGGGGGTGGCTCATACCGTCTGATTAGATCTTATA
>JACERP010001077.1:0-28591 GCA_014080715.1 Scenedesmus sp. NREL 46B-D3 | reverse complement strand
CAACAGCAGCAAGATGGCTGCAGCTGCTCTTGCCAGCTGCTGCGATGCAGCCAGGGCTGCTGCAGACCCCTGTAGTGCAGTGGGACAGCATAACTAGCCTTCAAAAGATGCTAATGCAGGCCTTTTCCGCCGTTCTGTCAGTTCAGTGAGTATAATCTACTGTAAAGCATTGCACATAACGTAGATGCTACAAAGTGGGTCCACTCACGGAGCAGCAGTGCAGCTTAGTACTGGCACCAAAGTAGTGAGCTTCAGCACCTCCAGAAAGGGTGGCAACGCACCTTCATTTCCAGAAAATGTGATCTTAAGTACAAGAACCATGCAGCCTCTTCTTCTCTCCGCATCTGGAATCGCCTGACGCCCTGTATCATACTCGCCCCCCTGTTGATGTGCGCGTGTGGCTATAGCCATAAATAGCTCACATGAAAGGACATCACATGGTTGGAATTATTGTTTTGAAGCGTCACATATTGACGCATTGCCTCCAGTCCATCAGGAATAACCTGGTTATCGTAACCGACACGCAACACCTTTGCGTACGGTGGTGGCTGGTGATGATGTGCTGCTTGAAGGGAAGAAGGTAGAAACTTTTTGTTTTGTAATGCTGAATATCAAGATAATGTCTTGATTGCATGCTGCTTCATACCGCTTACCTGGCACAAGTTGCCGTGACGTTGGCACATGCAGCAATCTGGTCACACAGCTACGTTCATCGAGATGACAACCAGGTATGATAATGAGATAAAAAATATCACCGCGTGCTGTTTTCGACTTATTCGGCGTTGCGAAACTTCTGTGTATCATGGCAGGCCTGAACTGAGCACCTGCAGTCTCAAGTCCCACAGCTTTCCACGAATCGCTTGTTACACCATGTTCTTGCTATAATCATATAGTTTGTTGATAACGTGGCAACCAGCCCTTCTACTGGTAACAATGCTATGGAGGCTGTTGCACCAGGCTGCTGCTGTGTCAACAGCAGCAGCAGCCAAAGGCAGTGACCGAGTGGCTCTGGACGTCAACCATTGATGTGACTGCCAGTATAACGCTGCAGATGACAACGTTGCCTGCTGCACCAGGTGCGTGGCAGCACCTGCTGTTGCTTGGTGCTGGTGGTGGGCCACCTCCAATAAGGCATGCTCAACTACTGTATCCTTGCATCAACTGCAGTAATGAGGGAGAGTAGTTACACGTGGGTCCAACGATACTCTGCAGGCTGCTGCAGTGTCAACAGCAGCAGCAGGTGACACTTTCTGGTGTGGTCCCTAATGCCTGTTGAAAGTTTACACCGGCTGAGCGGCAAGTTGTATACTAGGTGGAGCTATACATCATACAGAAGGCTTCAGCCATGAATGCGGGTAATCTTCAGACCTGCGCTGGCAGGTCAGATTATACGATATGGAATACTCAGCGCCCCACCTTCCCTTGACCCGTAAGCATGACTCGTTCACGCCGGGCATGCCCTACATACAAGCACAACCTCATGTCCTCTTCTTGAATACGGTTCATTTCTGTTGGTGTTTGTTTTTCGTTCGCATACCCCGTCCTTCGGCTTCCCGACCCCTGTGCTGTTTCGCTGGCTCCTGGTCTGCGAATAAAAGCATTAAAGAGGCAGCAACCACAGCGAGTTTCAGCAGCGAATGGCAGCTCAACATGGAATTGCTCTGCTGGTGATGGTAGCCGTGCTGCTCACAGTCGCAGCAGGCCCACATACAGCGGCAGCAGAGATGGCAGCAGACCACTACAGAACACCCAGTCGGAGGCCTGCAGTACTGTTTGAGTCAGGTGCTCATCACGTCGTGTCAACCATAGCAGATGGCATGCAGCTGGGTACAGCAAGGCTGTTCAGCTGGACACATCCCAAGCTGACAGGAAGCAACAGCAGCAGCAGCAGGAAGCTACGTGGCGTCAACAAGATTCAAGCAGCTTGCAACCCGCGCTACACCAGGTGGTGCTGACCAGTGCCCAACAGTAGTGAGAATGGGTGTACATAGCAACAGCGCAGCAATAACTGGGTGTCAGCATTTGACTGCTGCTGGTGCAGCCTTGCTTATGGCTGCTGACTTCAGCAATCAGGGCTTTGTTGTCTTTGTGTGGCCATGCATGTAGTGCTGGCAAGGCGTGCGTTGCGGTGCTCAGCCAGTATGCAAGCATCCTCTTGGACAGATTATGTGCATACTCTGTGGCTTGATCCAGCTGCGTCCGTGTGCATGCATGTCGGTGCTCCCTCTGTGTGGCATCAGCAACCCAATCAGGCTAACCTGAAGTGTTTCAACCACACTGTATTATGGCGCAGCACGCCAGCATAATGCTTGAGCTGTGGTGTTGCAAGACCTGTCTTCTGCACCTGCCTGCACATTGTTTTTTTGTCCCATGTCTTTGTGATGGAGGTCCTGATCCCTACGCATACTACAGCACCAGTGACTCATGACATCATCCGTGTGGGCAAAACCGCTTTGCAACGGTGGCGCTCTCGCTGGTACACATGGCAATGTCTGTCAGTAGGCACTTCCACGTGCCTTGTCATATGACAACTGCCTGGCGAGAATGTCGTTAACCATGGATGCTTTGCGCTGAACCTGTACAGGCGGCACCATGACTCAGCCTTTTGACGTGTGACGAGTTGGGCCCTTTGTGTAAATATCATGTGGTGCGATGTGTTGACTTGTCCATTATTATCGCGTTCATATTGAGAGGATCTAGCAGCTTTAGCTGTCACAGAGCACGCAGGGCATGCAGCTTGTGAAGATGTGCCTGCATGCACCCGAGCGCTGCACTTGCCTCCTGCATGCACTACTGTGGTCGCTGTGTCACAATGTCGGTTGTATTCAGGCAAATGGCCTGGCTGTGCCAATGTTGTAACAGGTAGGACATGTTGCTGTATTGACAGGATGTTTTGTAGTGCTGCTTTCACAGCAATGTTCAGCAGTATTTGCCAGCTGTAGACATTATCATGCTTGAATGGTTTCTCATGGCAACGCTGCCATGCATATTGCTAGTACTTTTAGGGGATTGCCGCGATCTGGCGACAGCACATGTACTGCTAGGCAAACTTTGTTTTTTTGGTACCTCCATGGTGATGATAATGCCGCAGCACCTCAATGCTGCTGCTGAAGTGGCTCTGCAAGAAGTCAGCGGCGAAGTATGCCCAGGTTAGCACGTGTAGCTGCTGTGGAACCTTTGATTGGGGACAATGCGGGTCTACAAGTGGATGTCTGGCACTGAGCAGGTGCCACCTTGCATAGCAAGCTTTGCGCTCCACGTAAGCTGTGTTTGGGTGCACCCAGTGTGAGAATGGGGTTGAAGATCAGGATTTGTCATGTATGTTGTGGAGTGCCCGCTGCCTTACCCTGCTTTGATGAGTTTTCTGCGTGAAATGCATGGCGTGGTGCTTCCTGAAGCCAATTCTCTGGTAAAACCGCTGCTGTGATGCAGAAGGCTCCTACTGGTGTGAGGTCGGCTAGCATGCAAGCTACTGCACATGTGCGCATCCACACTGCGGCGCTGCTTCTCCATCCAGTTGATACGTCGATACATGCAGAGTCTGTCCTGTACAGGTAGCAGCATTGCAACACTGCCTGCGCATGAAACTGAGTAGTGGCCTGGTAACAGACCAACGTTGGTCATTACTTTAGCACCACATGGACTCCAGCGCGCTCCTGCTTGCATGTCGCGTTGTGCCTTCTCTGTCACATTGAGGTGGCAAGTACGGCACCACTCGATGTTGATGACACTTTGTCGAGCTGCACACTGCAGCGCACAACACCAGAAGTTACAGCACAGAAACGTACAGAATGCTTGCCAGATGTGGTGCTTCAAGCTTCAACAGCCCTAACTAGCAGTCGTGCAGACAGCTGTGCACTAATAATTAGTGTCAGCATCAATGCAGTGCAGTCGGAGAACCACAACACAGCTATGGTCTATGCTGGCAGAACTAGCAAACCATGTACCCAGCAGCATACCGATACAACCTCATAAAAATGCCGATTAGTAGGGTAAAAAAGGCCACCAGGCCGTGCGGAAACCCGCAAAACACAACTACTTCACTTCAGCCAAACCTCAGATCACGGAACAGCAATCATGCAGTATAGTCAGCTGACTGGCAAAAGATGCTGTGGCAGTGCCCGGCACAAGCTCACACCACATGATAGCCTGCTGTGGATGCGCAGCTGTGCTGCCTCAAGCTCGTATAAAAGGTAGAAGATTGCAGGACAGCAGACTTGAAAAATATGTCGGCACATGCGGCACTCGCACGGCTTTAAATTGGGGCCTGGCACCGGCGTTGCTGAGCTGTGCTGCCTCGTAAGTGCAGACGTGCAGTTGAACATACGCGCCAGTCGGCAGCCTGAAACACCCACGAGAAACCCGCTGGGCTAGTGCTTTGCAGCACAGCTACACTTTAGTGCTGAGGAGTGAAACTTCCCACAATCATGCTGCTCACTCAAAATCCATGGTGGGTGCTGCTTGCATATGCCAGCAGCAAACCAGCCAAGCCAGAGATGAAACTGTATCACATGTTGCAAACAATTGTACATATATGTTTGTGCTGCGGCTGAGCTGCTCTAGCCGCCGTTGTACGCATGGCGCCAGCAGCGATAGCACCTGTGCGCTTATATCAACCGGGTCAACACTCTGTCTTCCGTGTGGCTAGCTAGAGTACAAAGCACAGAAACTGCAACCAAAACCCAACAACCATAGAGGGTGGCCACAAGTGCAAGCATCACACTACGACAGCATGCCTATTGCTGTGATTGGCAGACCTTGCTTCTTGTAATCCACCACACTGCTGGCAGGCACCAGGGGGGGTAATCCAAACTTGCATGTCCTGACACAGCAGCAAGCACCGTTCACACGACTGGTGCATTGCTCACTGCTGCAAAAACTTCAAACCTCAGACTACATTATGAGGGAGTATATTCAGCCGCAACAGCAGCGCAACTTGTATACACATCTTCACACAGCTGACACCCCCATCTGTAACAGCTGTACTTCGCAAGACAGGCCTTCCCCAAGCAGTGGCCAGACTGGTCAATTTGTTATGCACCATAATCAAGCAGCGGCTTCAACAGTACCTAACACCCCCCCCCTGCCTACACACACAAGACCCACATTTTGTGCCTCCACCTACATGAGAAAGCTGAGAAAACCACAGGCACACATGCAACACCACACGTCCCCTGAGCACAATGCACAAGATGAAAAACCATCAGCAGAGCAGCAGACCAACAACATGGCGGCCCTTCCCTACACAGCCTGAGCAGGATCTTTCAACTTACAACAGCAACCGCCATCACATCTTCCCCAGGTACCTCTTCTGCATGGACACCCGATCACACTCAAGCCCTACACTAAGCCAAACGGGCACTCCACCAGTAGGCTATAGACCTCAATGGGAAGCGCAGCATATGCCAAACCACAACAACTGTACGAGTTGGCGATCCACACCTCTACAGCATATGCACCAGCCGGTTTCACACGGTAGCAGCACCAGCACTTGCTGCTGCTGGCTGCCCGGCCGGCTGAGGGTTGCTGCTGGCACCGCCAGCAGCAGCTGGCCGCACCTGACGCACACCAGCCAGCTTGCCAGCCAGCCAGGTGTGACCAGACCTGACGCCGTGGCGAGCCTTGCGCCGCAGTGTCGACGCCCACTTGTAGTGGAACTGCAGCGGCCACGCCACAAACACAAACCCCCAGGAGCACAGGAAGAATGCCAGCACGTTCTTGTGCGAGTCCATGGCAGGGTACCAGAGGTACTCCGCCAGCTCCTCGACGTATGTGGCCGTGGGGGTCAGGTCGTACTGCGTCGCCGCGCCCACAGCCACCATGATTTGCGCGAGCATCAGCGCATTCGGCCACCACAGGTGCACCGGGTGCGTGGTCTGGCTGCACGGCAGCAGGTCCCTGAACAGCAGGAAGATCATGATTGTGATGATGCAGATGTATGCAGCGCACATGCCGACGCCGTTGAAGGTTGTGAGCTTGTGGATGTTGTCCGGGCCAGACAGGTAGTTGTTGACCTGCGTGATGCCGCCCCAAGCAAAATGGATCCACGCATTCTGGCTGAACCACTCTGACGGGTTGATGCGCGTGTCGGCAAAGAACTTGTCCATCAAGCCGCCTTCTTCAGGCATGCCATAAAAGGCCGCATCAGGGATGAAGCCGTACTCCCGCACGATGCTGAACATGGCCAGCGCTTGCAGATTGCACTGCGGTGCCAGAAGCAGCGCCTCGGTGAAGACCAGCAGGCCCACACCGGCAAAGTAGGCGAGGCCCAGCAGCTGCAGGTAGCTGAAGCACAGCTGCTGCTGCTGCTGATCATCAGCATTAGCATCATCATCATCATCATCGTTGTCATTGGGCGGGTCTGCAGTAAGCGGTGATGATGGCTGCTGCTGCAGCGATGGCATTCGCTGCAAAGGTGACAGCTGCTGCTGCAGTAGTGACGCCTGCTTTTGCAGTACACGCGGCTGCTGCTGCTGCTGCTGCTGCTGCAAAGAAGGTTGACTCTGCAGCGAGGGCTGCTGCTTGAGTGACTGCTGCCGCAGCGCCGTCTTCAACAGCTGATCTTTCTGCTGCTGCTGTTTCAGCCGCTGCTGTTGCTCCCACAGCTGTTCTGCCAGGCTTTCTGCACTGGCTGGGTCATTGTTGCCAGCCTGCTGTGATGCTGCTGCCGCCGCCACTGTTGCTGGTGCTCCTGCAACGTAGTCTTCTAAAATCTTGCTACCCTTGTCTGGCTGCGTCGCGGTGACATGCCAGAGCATTTGCGATCGCACAATGGCCCCCACCTTGTTATCCAACTCCAACACAAAGCACAGCGCCACACTGTTGGTTATGATTGCAATGCGGTCTGTTGTTGCTGCCTCAAACAGGAACAGCACGCCACCTGTCAGCAGCACCCCCAGTGCCACCAGCAGCTGGAGCACAGGCGTCACCAGCACCAGTGCGCCGTGGACCTTGGGCAGCTTCTTTTCAGCAGGCACCCAGTACTTCTCACGGCCAAAGAACTCAGGCAGGATTCCAGTGAGTGCTGCGGCGACTGTGCAGAGCTTGACTGCTCGGCGGACTTCGTCATGCACTGCGAGCGCAAGGGCTATGAACGCCATGATGATGAACGGTGTCGGATCGTACTCGTAGCCAATCCTGTGGCACGATGGTTCAGCAGATGTGTTGGCAACAGGCAGTGACAGGGCAGCAAGCAAGGGACGTTAGTCGTGGTGGTGACACGTGGAGCCACCAGCAGTGAGTTGTGCAGCTGGTGTAGGCCAGCAGCCAGCCAGAGACAGTGTACTTATGCAGGCACTGCGCTAGGTGTGAGTGTCAACTAAAAGCTTACTGATCACATGATGCATGGTGAACTGTCACTGTTGCCACTAGTTTTACAAGTTTTATGTCTTCCCATGACTCCTACCCCCCATTCAATCGGCAGCGCAGAACACGTTGCCAGCACCACAGCAGCTGGTACATTTTGGCGGCGCAGACACCAAAATTGCTGACCTGTGGTACGCCTGGTTGTTGTCTGCCACGTAGTTGTTGCCGGTTTTTGAGTACATGCCCCAACCAAACTCCAGGTCAGTGCGGCGGCGCCGCAGCAGGAAGGTGCGGCACTCTGGGCTGTTGTCCATTCTGGAGGTCGACAGCAGCAGATGGCAGCAAGCACATGCCACACCGAGGGAGAGTGATCAGACAGGAGCCCTTGGACACATAAGATTCAGCATTGGCTTGGGATGACTGCAGGACACATGCAATCTGACAACAGGTGCACCAGCCAGCAACCACAGACAGGAAAGCTGCTGCAGCAAAGGCCCTCAGGACACAACTGAGCAAAGCAGACTGATGTCGATGGCTGCCCAGCGGCAGCTGCCTGGAAGGCACATACGGTGCATGAAGAGGCTCAGCGCATGCGGCCCTCTGCTGCAGTTTCTGCTGGAGCACGGCAGCAGTCCGGCTACAGCTTGACTGTACACGAGGAACTAGCCAGCCAGCCAGCCAGCCAGCCAGCCAGCCAGCCAGCCAGCCAGCCAGCCAGCCTGCAGGCTCACATGTCCACATCCATCTGCAGGCACTCCGGGATGCTGTCGGGTGTGACCATGTCGATGTTGTCCGACAGGTCCCACATGGCCTGAAGGCACTGCGAGTGCTTCGCCTTCTTGGCCCGCACCCTGCTGGACCACTTGTTGCTGAGCTGCCCGTTCAGCTCCTCGACCTTGGCCTCCAAGATCTGTGCGCGGTCCGTCACGTTGCAGATCTTCTTGTATGCGTGGCCCAGCTGCGTCCACAGCCGCCCCTCTTCCGGCCGCTGCACTGGCGAGTCGCCTGTGCGACGGGTGAAGGTTGGTCAGTTGTGGCAAAGAATGAGCGGTTCAGGGGGCAGTGTGCAGCAGGTGAGACGCTGTGATGGGGAGGTGACGGCGCAGCAGGCGATGCGGCAGTGCTGCTACACTGTGCAAACCAGCGTGGGAAAAACCAACAAGGCATGACAGGCTGAGGTGGCGAAGCATTTACTCGCTGCAGGCACAGCAACCACAGCATCAGCAGAGAATCAAACACAGGTGCAAGGCACGCAGTGCACAGCAACGATGGCCTAAGCAGGTTGGAGCAGCAAGGCGAACAATGCAACATGACTGCTGTGCTCTCTGCAGGCACAAAATCAAGGTAATCATATATGGTGAATACGCACCTGTGACTGCAGCTTGCCACAGCAGTCCCACCAGCGCCATCTGCAGCAGGATGGTGAACAGCAGCGCAGGCACCACCATGGGCAGCCGGAAGGCCCTGCAGCTGCCCGGGGAAGCGACAGCTGCACTGTGCGTGGCCACCAGGCTGCCGACGGCTGCACAATTGAGGCAGTGCATGAGGCAGCAGCGCGATGGTCAGATGCGTGTGGTACAGAAACAAAACATGATGGTGGATGAGCAAAAAGTGGCCTGACCCTGCAATCGGCAACGTGACATCTTGATACGGCTGCAGCGGGTCATAAGTAGCACGTTCACAAGGGAAGTTACAAGCATGTTCATATAGTGTTGGCTGATGCATCACCAGCTCCCTGATATGTTTGCACAGTTCTGCCTCAGCTGTGATCACAATACTCTGCCCCTGCACACCCTGTGTGCAAGAAACCCGCTCACTTGTCACGTAGATGTCGTCAGTGAGGCTGCTCAACAGCACTTTCAGGCCGCTGCCACAAGTATCTTTGTTGCTGCCGTCGCCACACTTGTCAGTGCAGGCCATGCCGCTGGCAATGCGCAGCAACCCATCAATGTGGTCTGGCCAAGATGCAGTACTGCCCAAATCTTGGCTGGGCTGCCGCTGCTGCTTCTGCTGCCGTTGCTGCTGCTTCGGCGTCAATGGCTGCGAGTGCTGCTGCTGCTGCTGCTGTGGCTGGTGCTGCGTTGGCAACACTGGCTGCGAGCGCTGTTGCTGCAGCTGTGGCTGTTGCTGCGCCGGAAGAGGCTGCAAATGCTGCTGCTGAAGCTGGGGGGGTTGCTGCTGCTGCAGCAACGCAGGCTGGACAACCTGCTGGTGTAGTGGCTGGTCCCGGAGCTGCAGGCCATCATCCTGGGATGATGGCTGCTGCTGCTGCCGCTGCTGCTGCCGCTGCTGCTGCTGCTGCTGCTGAGGCTGCTGTGTGCTGCTCTGCGTGCCGCCATGCTTCACCGGTGCGTCATCTGCCATGCTGGAAAGCGCCTCAGGGAAAATACATCCGCATCAAGATCTGCTCGGTATACCCATATTCCCCTGAGCAGCAGGATGACAAACAAAGCAGCATCAACAATAGTAGCAGCAGCTGTTAATTGCTGGGCTGAGCAGCAGTGGGTGACGTCGGGTGTCTGGCATCAACAGCAGTGGCTGCCCAAAGCTGCACCGTCAACTGATTGGCAACTATGTTGTATAGCCTTTTCGCATGTCTCCTTGGCAGTGGCACCAGGCAGCGGCATCAGGTGTGCGACAGTGCTAGCAGTGCCAGCCCACCTGCCGGAATGTTGGCCGATATGGCCGGAGCAGGCGACTTGTTTCGTAAGCCACTGATTCAGTTGGTTCAAACACTGTTCTATGACTCCTGCAGCTTGACCTGCACAACAACCAAAAGGCCCTTTGCGCTGGCTTCGCTGTGTGGAACTGGTCAGGGCAGCTGGAGTGTTTTGATCGGTGGAAGGTAACATTGCTTGTAGGTACAACCGCTACTGACAACAGATCCTGGGCAGGGGCGTGCATCAGGAATTGAGCGGAAGGCAAGGGGTCTATGACAAGGCCGGCAGCTTGCGAGCTTGCTTACATCTTCTCTGTCAGACAAACAATCGCGCCGGATTTATTGCAATCCTGAAACGAAACACAGACGCAGAGTACACCTACCAATGAGATATCGCCCATCAAAGTGTTTTTCAGCAACGCCACATATCGACGATTCGGCAAGCAGTGAGAGTCTAATTTTTAATCTGAACCCATAGGGGGTGCTATGACGGCACGGCCTGCATTGCTGGTTTGCCTTGTGGCCTTGCTGGTGACGCTGCCCGCTCGGGCCGGAGCAGTCGATCCCGAGGCTACAACAGCTATTGTGTCAGTACTGGCGGCTACGAGCAGTGCTGGGCAGCATTCCGGCAGCGTTGGAGGGGCACAGGTGGCCAGGAGCACGCATAGGAAGCTGCTGGGCGAAAACAGGATTCAGAACAATTGCAGGCGAAGATACTCAAGGTGGTGTCGTTGATTTGGCTTTAATTTTCTCATGGGAGACCTGAGCAGCCTGGGCATCGCAGCAACAGCACCAGGCATGCTATGCTAGGGGGTGTCACTGCTGCTGCACAGCACCACGCAGCACCATCACACTAAGTGGCAACTGCAGTTTGAACCCAACACGACGCATGATCCGTACAGATTTTCATCTGATTTGGTGGCGATGCAGTTTGATTGCTGGTGTGGTCAGGGCTTGGTCAGGTGTGAGCCCAACCCTTGACGGACCGCCAGCAGTACTGTGTTGCCAGTTGTCTGCAATCTGTTGGAAGTGTAGTTGTACCATCAGACGGACATTTAATTGTGCTGGCAGCATAAATCAACGAAGGTGCTAAAGGACTTGTTTTGCCCTACGACTGGTGTGCATGTGGTCACCTTGCACATAGTTCCCCCTTGCACGCCTCCTGCCAAGCGCAGGAAAGGCTGCTGTCATTGAGTTGTTGCCGCGGGTTGTTGTTGGCTGGCAGGAAGAGCCGCACGACCACACACGACATGCCATGTGCCTGGCATGCCAGTAGTGCAGTATGTACTTGCAGTATGTACATGGCGGTGTGGCACCCCAGGGATGTCCCTGCCTATCTTTCATTTGCTAGCAGCAGCAGCCTGCTGAATTCACTTGGACTGCAGCAAAGCCCAAACAGCCGCTGGTGCGATGCTTTGGAGTAGGAGGCGACGCAGCAATTGGCGGTGCGCACCGCTGCCTTGCCGGCGTGGTGCAGATTGCAGCACATGCAGAGCTGCTGTCGTGCGCCTTGTGGCTTGTGTACAGCATGCACACTGTTGGCTGATCTGAGTGCTGAGCACAGGCGCTGTCAGCATTGACTATTTGATATGTGAGCAACGAGTGCAATATGGTGCTTGTGTTGGTCCGCATTGCACAGTTGGTGGAGTTTGCAAGCATGCAGCGAGGCTGTCATGGTCAGCACAGCTTGACGAGCAATGCATGCTGAGCTGTTACTGTCTGGCTAGTAGTTTCATACATATCTTGGCAGCACTTGTGCCCATGGGTGAGACTTGGTTGTTGACGCAATTCAGCTGCTGCCCGGCGCTGCCTGGCACCTGTCGTGACTCATGGTCTCTGCAGCCCGGGTGCATGCACCCACAACAGCTGCAGGTCATGTTTGGACAGAAGGACACAGCACTGCATGCATATTGTGTGTGGGGGTGTGTGGGGGTGCGGGTGTGAGCTGATGCTCATTGACAAAGCCTGCTCTGTTCAGCAGCTTGGTATGTGTACTACTTAAACTCTCTAGTACAGCAAGAGCTGCTTTACACCTGCCACAGTGTCTGCAGAACATTGCAGTTGGCATTGCCGCGACCTCACAGAAGCTGTTGCTGTGTGAGGGTCAGATGGTGGTACTTGGTGTTTCGGTTATTCTATGAGCAGCTTGTGCTGGGTTGCTTCAGCATTGCAAACGCGGCTGCAGGCGGCTTGCGCTGCCTTCTCAGTGCCTGCAAGCCCTTAATATGGACAAGGAGGGACTTCTTTGTTTGGTGGCTTGACCTGCAGCACTGCCTGCTGTGCAGGGTAGCCCATGGCAGTGGGGCAGGCTGAGTTGTTGTGGGATATGCACAGCGGCTGCCGCCATGGATGTTACATGGTCAGTGTCCTTGGTTTTGCGAGCCAATGATAGCCTGTCACTGAGTCTCATGATCGAGTACAATCTTTCATGCTGTGACACTGCACTGTCTCACTCCGCCTGGCTGGTGTAGCTGTATTAACAGCCTTCTCCAAGTCACTAGGATCCTTCCGCTCCTGTGGGGTGCGGGGCCGATGGCGTTGATGTTCTGGCTTGTATGGGTGTAACATGATGATGATGATGATTGCTGCTTTTCTTGTCAAGTCTTGGGATGTGCGCAATGCATGCAAACATTCTGGAGCAGTGCTCCCTCCTCTTTCCGCCCCGGTGGGGCGCGGGGCCGATGGGGCTGATGCTATGGCTTTGAAGCGGCTCTGCAGCCACTCTACAGCCTGTCTGCAGTCACTCTGCATGCCATTCTGCAGAGTGCAAATACTCTGCAGACATTCTGCAGGCTTTGCAGTCACTCTGCAGCCAGTCGTTACGTTCTGAATCCGCTGGTTACACACGACACACTTCAAACAGCACAAAATACACGCACAAATGACGGAAACGCATAATATATGTATGTGGGTGGAGTCGGCAACATCACGGGCATCAGGCTGCAACGCACTGCGTCCTGCAGGAGAGCAGCAGGAGTGCATGGTGCACATGTCGTACTGCATGAAAACGGGAACAGCTGCACCAGCCTCACAGCGCCACCTTCCCAGTGTCGTATGCAGGGAGAACCGAAATGAAACAACACATGCGGCAACCAAGACGCGCGTCTTTGTATGCACATGTACACCTGTACCAGTTGGACACTGCCGGCTTGGCAGAATGTTGCCACCACATATATACCACTATATAGTTCAGCACTGAATGCACGATGCAGGGACAGCCTGCCTATGTACTCCAAAAATATGCTTACTACATACGCAGGCGGAACAGCATGACATGATGCGTGTGTTATGTAGAACGACATGTGTGTTATGCCGCCCTAAAAGCCATAAGGCATGCATAGCCACAGCTGCATCACCTAACACCGCGAGGTTCAAGCAGTGAAAGGTAGTGGCACTAGTACACTGTGAACCCAGCCCGCCCTCAACCTGTGTATGGCATAGAAATTGCAACCTACAGAACTGCAGCAGGCCTTGCAAACAACCCTATGTCGCTCGTCAAAAACCAAAAAGATGTCTTAGCGTCTAAACAGCTGCTGCACCTGCAGCTGCAGGCTGGCAAAAGTGCAGGGACAGCACATCAGGCGTCGCTGTCTGTGTCACCATTGTCCTCTACTTCGCTGTCGCTCCTGCTGCTGCAGCTAGTCCCAGCAAGTTCATAATCATCAAGCAGGGCACCACACTCTGCACCAGCTGCTGCCTTCTGGGATGCTTTGCACTGACGCCCCCTTGTGCTGAGCCCACTGCATGGCACAGCAGCAGCAGCAGCTGCTGTATCATCTGTGGCAGCTGCCTTGCACGACGCATGACGGTGCCGAACTCGTGCCTTCAAGTTGTACTGCAGCACGGACACCATGTGTTGCCCTGCTCGTGTATCTTGCTGCGGCTGCTACTTTCGCTGCTTCTCGGTGCTGCAGGCAGACAAGAAGAGAAAGCGCGAGAAGAAAGACACCCCCAACCATGGCGAAGCTGCAATGCTGAGCAATGCTAGCAAGACAGGACGCAAGCCTTTCAAGCCGCCACGCATCGGCAAGGCAGCTGCTAGCATTGCTCAGCATTGCAGCTTCGCCATGGTTGGGGGTGTCTTTCTTCTCGCGCTTTCTCTTCTTGTCTGCCTGCAGCACCGAGAAGCAGCGAAAATAGCAGCCGCAGCAAGATACACGAGTAGGGCAATACATGGTGTCAGTGCTGCAGTACAACTTGAAGGCACGAGTTTGGCACCGTCATGTGTCGTGCAAGTGCATGATGAAGTGCTGGGTGAAACATACAACCAAACAACCGTAGTGGTGCACTGAGACTGCAGACTGGAGAAGACCATCTCATCACATACATTACTCTAGCTATATGGCGGTGTTGCCCTAACTACAGTGCCTGTTGCTCACCAGGGCTGCTACTTTAGCACCTGCAGCTGCAAGCAGATCTAGCTTCTGCAACTGCTGCCGCTGGTCTGATAGCTGCTCTCCAGCTGCCTCAGACAGCAGTGCTGCGGCACCGCTGAGGTCACCGCTTTTGTCCTGAAGACATAGAGGACCAGCAGGATCAGTGCAACACGCTTCTTGTGGTCTACCAGGTCGTCACCTCGGCCAAACTCGTCCTCAAACTCTCCTTCGCTCTGCTGCTGCTGCAGTGAAGCAGCCTGTTGCTGCTGCTGCTGCTGCTGCTGCTGCAGTGTGGAAGCCTGCTGCTGCTGCTGCAATGCGGCAGCCTGCTGCTGCTGCTGCTGCTGCCGCAATGCGGCAGCCTGCTCCTGCTCCTGCTGCGGCTGCTGCTGCTGCTGCAATCGCTTAGTACTGGCACACCGGATGGTGGGCGCGCATATCACGTGGGCACCCGCTAGCGGTGCAGCGCTGCAGCGGTGCAGCTGCACCTTAAGCTTGCTCAACAACGGAATTCGCCCTGGCCCCGTTGGGCGCTCCAGCTCACCTTCTTCTTGGGCTTGACCTCTTTCCAGGTCACATTGAATGTCAGCAGCGTGAAGGGCCCAGACGCTGCTGTCTTCTCACTATATTTTTTAGGGAAGTGCTTGGCCACTGTACCGGAGTACGCTGTTGCCATGATCTGCTCTGCACCTCTATGCCATCATCATCGTCATCTAGTCCATCTATCCAGAACTGCGGGTCCTCTTCCTTGTCTCGCTTGGGTTTGAGCTCATCAAGCACATGGCTGACCATCCGCTGAGCATCGAGACTTTCTTTGACTATCTGAATGGTCACTCGATTTTTAGGATCGTCAGAAAACACACAGCGGATGTACAGTGGGTTGCCCATTCTGCCTCAACAACGCCCAAGTTGGCGGGCTTTCCTTTTTGACCCGAGGAAAACATGCGACACACTTATCCAAGATGTAGATAGTGTGTTTCAAGGCAAAGTTCGTGTCAATCGGCACCGAGTCAAGCGTGTTTGTTACAGTCAAACCCCGATCTTTTCTATATCCCGCACTTTCCTAGCTAGGGGGCAGCCATAAGGGGGGTGTCTGCTTGTCTGCTGTCCCGCTAAGCATATGTGTTTGTGCACGCGAATGCTGTCACGGGATGTAAATTATGATAGTAACTGACTAATATGCATATTGTATCAACCCATGCGTGGTGTTGGGGCTGCTGGGGCAGTGACTTAACACAGAACGTAAAGAGTGGACCTGGCGAGTGGACTCTGCACACTCTGCAGCACTCTGCAACCACTCTGCAGCGACTCTGCAGTAGCTCTGCACAGTCTGCATTCACGTTGATCATGAGGCTGCAGGCTGTGGGGTACAGGAGCAGTGGGCTGCCTTCGTCTGATGTCAACTCGACTTGGAAAGTTACTTACTTCCAGATGCCATATGTGACAGAGCATAGTTGCACTAAACGCGGGGTCAGGCAGTTTATGAAACGAAACAAAACGTTTCAAACGTGCGTTTTAAACGCTGTCAGTGTGAAACGCTACTTTTAAACGGCAGCTGCAGTGGGGCTCAGGCGTTTAAATACAAGACCCCTTGTTACTCGGCCTGGCGGCCCGTTCAAGCACTTAGAGCTCCTCGAAACATTTACTGTATACAATTACTGCTTTTAGATTGTCTTCTTGCTGTCCGATCACTCACCGCTATGAGCAATCAAGGTCACTGATCAGGCTAGCATAGCCTGCGACAATGTCGACAAGCTAGAAGCAAAACAGAACTACAGCAAAGTTGTGTGCCAACATTGTAATCATTCCTTCAGCGGTAGGGTCAGCAGAATCGTTTCGCACTTGCTCGGCACCAACCAGGGTGTGAAGGCCTGCAGCGAGTACGCATCGCCAATGCATGATCAAGGCTGGAGCAGTACTGCTGTCAACTAGTCAAGCCTGCTGCCATGCCTTGGCAGCCCTCCCAGCCCGCAGGCACCGTTCTGGGGTCATTTACCGCTTATGGACAATACTACTAATAATATATAATTACTTACAATGAAAGGAAACTGAGCCACTACAGGCCTCCACAGTGCATACTGTAATGTGGCGTTTCAGCAGCGTTTCAGCAGCGTTTCAGCCAAGGCACTGGCGAATAAAACGCGTTTAGAAACGAAACGTTTCGTTTCAACTGAAACGTTTAGTGCAACTATGTGACAGAGGTGCTATTGGTGCACCTGGGTGTCAGAACTCAGCTGTGTTGCCTCGCCGGGCGCTGTGATGACATCATGACAAATCTGTCAACATGTCTAGACACGTTACTTCTGTAATATGACAGGCAGCAGCTGTTCTACAAAGGCGCTCTTTAGTTAACAGTAAAGACAGCCATGGTGGCGGGGGCCCCATGTTTGCATGTGAGTGCCGCACTTGCTGCACTGAAATGTGTAATACATGTCTTTTTGCAAACCTTGTCAAGGCGTGTTGCAAGCCTTGGCTCTAGTACAACCCAGGCTGCACCAGCTGGGTACCTGTGACGCAAAAGCCCAGCAGCGCAAGCTACCTCAACTGAGAAGCAAACTGAGAGTGCTGCAATGAGTGACTAGGGGATGTTGCTCAGCAACTGTACCAAATGCACTGCTCAGGTAAACCGTAGTTGCTATGTATTGGATCCAACTATACGCGGTACAGAGGGCGGCATCACCATCATGTTACCAATGACGCACAAACCGCCAGTGCCATGTCACACCTCTAGTCCCACCAGGTTGGCTCTGCACATGCTGCTGCCTGCATCACAGGTTTGAAGCAAGCAAGGCAACGGACGCCAATGCTGAATGTACAACAAGCATCGTATAAGTACAGAGCAACAGAAAAAGATTGACTTCACCTCATATCAATGATTGCCAATGGGCGCGGCCCCCGCCCACTGAAGGTGACGGTGGAAAACAGCACAAATACATGCAGCTGTGCATGCTTTGCACAGTCAAGCTGAGTGGCCAAAAAAACAGAGCATCACTACACGAGTACAGTGTCAAAGTCCACGATGAACATCCTGCTGCATAGTTGGATACAACTTGCAGAAGACCAAATTGGAAGTGAAAGCAACCCCGCTAATAGCGGCCAGGGCACTGGCTCAAGAAGGCGTTGTCATGCTCTGCAGTGATCAGGGAACTAGCAACCTACAGCCATAGCACCACAGCGGAGCGATCGGCAGCCACAATGAAGCACATCATGTGTGGGGATGATCCCCCATACAACATTTGCGCCTGCACAGATTCTCTGTTTGCATGCTCAGCCACACACTGCATGACAGCTGCCATGCGTACATGCAGAACACAATGGCTACCGATTACCGATTACCAAAGTGGCCACCACCAAAATGGCCCACCAGTGGCCCACCCCGTAAGGAGCCACACAATGGCTTGCTGCCAGGATGCGTGCCTGCATGAGAGCCCATTTGGAGCACCAGGAGAACTTGGGCGGTGGTGATGCTAGTCCAACACTGCTTGATTTGCGCAGCTGTGCATTCACCTGGAGCCCAGAATGCATTTCCATCTTGTGGACTACACAGTGAAGTAAACAGTGACCCAATACCTGCTGCAACATGGCATACTCACAGGCGATTCTGGTGGCAATGCTTGCAAGCAGCCAGTCAAAATCATGCATGCAAGTCACGTTGCGTCAAAGATCCCGCTGCACTAGCTTCACGTTGGGTTGATAGCAACCCGGCAACACATGTATGTACTGTCATCAAGTGCTCGGCATGGGACCGTTTGCGATTACACTTGCAGCATCTCAGGCAGACATCAGCGTCTGACAAGCAGCCACCGCAAGAACAGCAAACACATGCAGCCGGCCAGCAGCACCTACCTTCCTGTACACACCACCCAAAGCAATAAAGTACACATGCAGCATGCCAAAGAGCCACTGCCTCACCAACCAGCTGCAAATTCATAATTTACGTGATGCATTGCACCTGTAATACATCCAATAACACAGCTGACGTGCAGCACCTTTCAGGCGATTCTACGGACCATACAGTCCCAAAGCATGTGCCAGCGCTTCGCCATGACAGCATCCAGCAGCCCAAGCCTTAAACTTGACACCAGCTAGTGCTGCTGCTACGAGTGATGCCTGTGGCACTACCAAGGCGGCATAACTGCTACAATTACAGACGCGTAATCCAACTGGCTGCATGTTTACCCTGTGCCTATTATACAACAATCTGATCAGATGAAGGACTTGCTGTGCTACGACTACTCAAGACCTAGTCAATGCACATGGCAACCAAGGAGTACAACTTCTTGTGAGGTGCATGCCACTTCAGGTGGTCTGCTGGTCACGGTGCTGCCCAGCCCTGGCGCCTCGGACAGCTGCGGCTGCTGCTGCCTCTACTGACCACTGAAGGAGTAGAACGTGTGATAAAGTGCAAGTACGGAGCAAAAGTATGCACAGTGGTGAGAGCTGATCATGCAGAACTGCAGGTAAACAGGCACAAATATGCCGGCAACCCAAGCCAGCAGATGGCGTATACACACGCGGCGCAAGAGGCACACACACAAAACTAACCAAGCAACACGAGCAAGCTGCACACAACACAGCAGAGCAAAGCTGCAGAGAGCGCAATACGACCGCCAGCAGATTTTGCATGCTGGCGCTTGCAAGATGCTCCGCAACGTACCAATAAAATACACACTGCGTTGTGCGAGTACCCACCCACAGCTGCACAGGCGCGGTGATACACAGCAGTTGTCATAGAGCAAGCAGCAGCTTCTGCAGGCGGTGAGGGCCTCAGCATCTGCCACATCCTGCACTCCATCACAGCAGAAGAGCTCGTCAACCTGCAATGCAGAAGCTGCACCATGCACATGTGCAATGCTACTTGGAGCTTAAGCTTCAAGCCACGACACTGCACAAGACCATAGCTCAGCTGCCAATACCCTCATCAAATGGGCCACGTCACGTTGTCAATGTAACACCATGCAGGATGTAGCCACATACATGGCCAACACATGCTGCTGCTGCAGCAATGCTGGCTTACGTTTGGTTGCATCAGCATTTGCTGTGTTGCAACGCTGTGTGCTGCAATGAACAGCAGCAGCAGAGAAGCTCCAAAGCACTGGAGCAACCATTTGACATAGTCCATCAGCTGATGCCAAGCAACTCAAGACAAACCAGGTGCTACTTGAAACCAGCACCCCTGCCTGTGCCGCGTGCTTCGCCCTGCACAAGCCGGAGAAGCACAAGCAACACTCTAAGTTACCCGTGTAGGCTAGTACAGCAGACAGCTACTCATATGGGCAGTGTTGGCCAAAACGCAGCTGCCAATCCACACGTCTACACCCCCATGCAAACGATGTCAGGCTTTCCATCTACACCATGCCGTCTTTGCTCAATTCTTTCGCGGCAGACCCCTGCACCCTGCCACTGGCTGACATGCCCTTCAGCACAAGTGCAATCTCACACATGCCATCGCTGCTCTGACTAGTTTGTTGAAAAGCAGCACTTAGAGCAGCAGCTGCAGCAGCAGCAGATGAGGTGGGACTGGCGCTTGGGGTTGCTTCCAGAAAAGGGCCTGCTTCAAGCGGGGTGTTGGAGCCTGGCTGGTGAGGGTCGTAGTGCTGCAGCAGAGCATCCGCCGTCTAGCGATTGCACACAGCAGACGGCAGTATAGGGCCAGCCAGCCAGCCACAGCAGCAAAAGGGGTAGCAGGAGCAGATAAGCCTCAAGCCATGACCTTAGCTGGGCATACAAGGCAACTGGGTGGACTGAACTTGACAGACTTGCGCGGGTGGTTTCGATCACCCAAACAACAAAGGGGGACCTGGGTGCAACTACGGTCACCTCATCAGCGGATCCGCTCCGGGGTATGGCTCGCAGGGCTGGTGCATGAGGTCAACTTTCATTGCTGACGATGTATAATGTTGTATTGCAAGTTGCAGCACACAGCAATGTTAACTTGCGCCCCACACAAACAAAGCCACACAAATGTAATCAGACGGACTCAAACATAGGCTTCAAACTCCGGGCGCTCGCCGCACCTGGTCGCCGGCCATGCTGCCTCTGCGCCACACCACAACAGCAGCCGCGGCAGCTGCCGCCATCACCGCAGATCCGATGACAGCAACCACGACGCCTGCGATGGCACCGCCTGGCAGCCTGCCATACCGCTGCTGCTCCCAAGACCCCAGGAGTGCTAGTTGCTGCTTGCGCTGCTCGCGCGAGGTGTAGCTGTACGAGGGGCGGGCCAGCTGCCATATAGGCACCTGCAGACGACCCAGAGACAGCAGCATTCGTTGTGACTGGAATGTCAGGTAGTCTCCGCAAAGACTTGGCCAGCATGCCCAAACTACGCATCCCACCCCTCGTTGCGTCCGTTACCCTTGTCAAGCGTCATCAAACGGCTTAGCCAGGCCGACCTCTTCCACGCATACCACCTCGCACTCGGTCCGTGTCCATGCCCATCATTGAGCATCGCCCCGCACACACAGCACAACGGTGGTCACCCACCAATCCCGCCTGCTGCCGCGCGCCGTCAGCTGCACACAATTGCCGCAAGTGCCGAGCACGCGAAGCAACAGCACCAACCGAATCTGCCCCACCTCACCCCAGGTGCACACCCACAAGCGCACAGACGATGACTGCTGCCGTTTGCCGTCTGCTGAGCAGACACACTGCAGGTACCACACTCCATGCGGCAACAGCACCATGCCCCTGCGTCATCGCCAACCCCAGCAGCACAACAGCAGGATGCATACCTGCTGCCGCTGGCCGTGTGCTTCGCTGACACACTGCAGGTGCGGCAAGCCGCGCAGCACCTCCTGGGCCTTGCGGCTGCGTTGCTGCACCGCCGCAGGGCACACAAAGCGGGACGCGTCCAGGCTGATGCCTATGGTGCACTTGCAGCTGGCAGCCAGCCGCGGCAGGTTGGTGATGATCCAGCCGGGGAAGACGCCCTGCGAGCGGGCAGCGCGGTGCGCAGCGGGGATGCACAGTGATTGAGTTTTTCACATTCAATTCAAACTCAATCTGAATTGAACACCATCCTACATATTGCCGCACCAAGGAATTTAATCCAGATGCAGGTGATGGCTGGGTTGCAAAAAAAGTGCTAGGCAAATTCAAGGCGGTGCGGTGGCATACAGCTTACCTCAGTGATGCTTGATGCTGCCTGTGCATAGTCATCGGCAGCAGACTAGACTGCACGGTAGCAGTTGCTGCTGAGCGAGCACATGACTTGAGCGCAGCACAGCATCTGCGGCAGCACCCACCTGCAGCTCGTTGCTTGACAGGTCGAGGATGCGGTGCACAGGCGTGTGCCTGTGTGCAGGTGCGAAACAGTAGCAGCAGCAGCAGCGGCAGCAGAAGCGGCAGCAGCAGCAGCAGCAGCAGCGCCATTAGCCAGCAAGCTCAGCACCGCTGCCCCATGCACGAGTGCTCCGAGAAGGGCCACAGGAGAACAAACTCCAGCATTAAAAAGCAGCAGGTTCATGCAACAGTAGTGCATCAGCCCATGTCAATGCAGCACAACAGCAATGCTCTTGAGGTACGCCAGCTGCATCGCGGCCGACTTCACTTCAGCCGCCAGCGCTGCTCACCCGTCTTTCATTGTGACCATGACAGGCCTCACAGCAGCCAGGATGGCCATCTGCTCGGGCACCTGCCCAGTGAGCCGGTTGTGGCTCAAGTCAACCTGCAGCAGCTGGTTGGTGGGGGCCAGCGCGGAAGCAAAGGCCTCCAGGCTGCCTGACAGGCTGTTGTGAGACAGGTCCAGGAAGCTGAGGTGGCGGGCTGCGGAGGCGACGCTGGCAGACAGCGGACCTGTTCAGCCAGCCGTCGCAGCAGCAGCAGCGTTGGCAGCAAAGCTGGCTGCTTTCGTTGTTTGGGTGCCGTCCAGCACAGGCACACCCACGCTGTGTACAGCTGCAGGCATGCAGTGCTGCTCAATGGTCTGTGCATCCGTGCGCGCGTCAGCGTAAAGAGGATGCAGCCGGAGGCAGCATGGCAGTGCGACAAAAAACAGTACAGCAGTATACAGCAGCGGTAGCTCACCTGCAAGCTTGTTGCCTGATAGTTTGAGCAGCACCAGCAGCCGCTCCGAGTCAGGGGGCACTGGTGGCAGCTCCAGGCCACCAGCCAGCCGGTTGTTGCTGAGGTCAACCCACCTGCAACGGGCCGCACCACACGGCATGCAGCTGGCTTGCACAGCAGCCCGGCACACACAGCGCAGCGCGTATTGACAGACAGCACAGAGCACATCTGCTGAAACCCCCCAACAGACTCATCCACTGGTTCATCAAGTCATGCTGGGTGAGGTGATGCAAGCCTGCTGACCTTTGCACAACAACATGCATGCTAGGACAGCCAGCGCACCTGACAGCCAGCGGGAAGGCTGGCAGCGGCCCGCTGAGCTCATTGTCAGACAGGTCCAGCCAGTCAAGAGAAAGCAGCGCTGACACATCCTCCAGCACACCAGTGAACCTGCAATGAACAAGGCGGGTGCAAACTCACGCCTGGTTCAGCAACACAGCCCGGCACACGTGGGTAAATTGCCAGTGCCAAGTCACCGCTGTTCGGAAAAGAATAAGAGCCCATTCAACAAGGCCATCATGCATCGGACTGTAAGCTCATCATAGCTGTCACGAGACTGACGGTGTTGTCACCACTCCCTGCCTGCTGGCTGCCGCAGCACGCAGTGCTGCCACAACAGCATGTGCATATCACTGGCCCGCACCTATTGAAGGACAGGTCAATGTACTGCAGGCTAGGGCTGCTGGCTAGCTGCGGCAGCCGCTGACTCAGCCCGTTGCTGCTGAGGTTCAGGAACTGCAGGGCCTGGGGCAGCGCTGGCAGCGGGCCAGACAGCGCATGACCCGACAGGTCCAGGTACAGCAGCTGGCTGCAGGGGGCCAAGGCAGGCAACGGACCTGTGCAGCAAGCAGAGGACATTCAGCATGAGCACCTAAACATGCGGCAGGGACAAGGCAATGCGTTGCCCGACAGGTTGGGGAGCAGCAGCTGGCTGCAGGCGACCTGTGCAGCGAGCGAAGTGGCACAGGAGTACATCAGACCACGGAGGGTAAGAGCAGGAGGTAAGGATGGTTGACATCAGGAAACAACCACCCCTGCCAGCAGTGACCCAGCGCCAAGGTGTGTCCCTGCTACGAGCACCCTGTACACAGCTGCACCTGGCGGACTGAGTGGCCGTCCTGCAGCACAGGACCACCCAATGTGACTGCTGCTTATGACTGCCAATGCCCGCGACCCCACCCACCTGACAGGCCTGGCTCCTGGTCCCCAATCACTCCAGCCATGTTGATGAACTGCAGCTTCCCAAACCCGCAGCCCGGCTGCTGCTGCTGCTGCTGCTGCTGCTGCTCCTCCCCTTGCAGCGCCCGTCTTTTCGGCATCGACCCACTGCCATAACCAGCTGCTGCTCCGGCTGTGGTTCCTGCTGCTGCTGCAGCCGTGCCGGCAGCAGCAGCATGGGTGAGCAGCGGCAGGGGCCCCCTGAGGCGCGACAATCCTGCCAGCTGCAGCTCCAGCAGCGAATCTGACATCAGGAAGCAGCTGGGCAGGCTGCCTGACAAGTTGTCGTTATCTGAGAGCTCGAGCGTCCTCAAGGCCCTGCATGGACATCACGCACAGGTGCGTCACATGACATTGCTCATGTCAGAAATCAGGCCAGGTATGTGCAGGCACCTGTTGCTGCACCAAAGCACTGCAGCATCTGCATCTGCGATGAGGCTGCAAAGCCATACCTAGGCTACTGTATGCTGACATGCACCCAAAGGTGTTGCACAAACACACACCGGCCTCAGCGGAGTGCAACCCAAGATGCCAGCCCACATGCGCAAGCACGCACAGCTCCACGCACACCGCCAAACGGCACAGCCTCCGCCCCGCCACCGCAGCCGCAGCCGAGGCCCCCACTCACTTGCCAGCCTCCAGAAGTTCGCAGCTGAAGCTGCCCCTCAGCCCCACGCCGCGAAGGTGCAGCTGCTGCAGCTGCGGCAGGCTGCCCACCACTGCCGCGACGTCGGCCAGGCTGCCTGGTGCGCTGCTGTAGCTGATGTCCAGGTGCACCAGCCGGCTGAACTGGGCCAGAGCCTGCGCCAGACAGGAGGCAAGAAGCAGGTGAGCACGCCATAAGTTAATGTGTGCAACCTGCATGTAGGCACATCTGGGCAGAACATGTTGCCCTGGCTGTCGGGCCTGGGCGCACACGCACACTTGACCAGGCTCTTGGCATGGTGGCGCGCTGCAGTGCTGGCTGGCTGCTGCTGTCGTATATGGTGAAGAAGAAGAAGCAACAACAACAACAAAAAGCAGCAGCAGTTGCAGCTGCTCACTTTAGGGAACTCCTTGCAGCGCAGGGTGTATGGTGGCAGCACCAGCCGCCGCAGGTGCCCCTCGCTGTCGCACACGTTGGGTGCCACGTGGCAGATGTCAGCATGCCACTGCCTCAGGTCATACGTCACAGCCTGACCCACAGAGCTGCACCAGCCACTGAGGCCGTCACTGCTGCTGCTGCTGCTGCTGCTGCTGCTGCTGCTGCTGCTGCTGCTGGGAGTTTTGGCTGGCAGGTCTGGGCAGCAGTCGCTGATCAGCTGCTTCAAGGCCTCCTGCTCATCTGCCACAAGCTGAGTCATGCTGCTGGGGGTGAACACCTGCAGCAGCAGCAGCAGCAGCAGCAGCAAACTGAGCGGTGTGAGCTTGTACCATTGAAGTGGGAAGGGCGAGCAGCTGAAATGCATGGAGAAGATGTGTGCCAGTGCGTATGCGGAACAGCTGCAGTGTCCCCTGCGAGCAATGCACCTCAAAGCCGTCGCAAGCGCACACGCATGCAGCACTGCCAGCTTGCCACAGCACAGCATGTGCTCTGTTGCTGCTGCTGCCACGCTTCCTGCTGCGATTGGTTCCTGTTGTCCCGCGCTGCACCCACGCACCTCCACCTGTGTCAGCGGCTGCCCCATGTCGGCCCGCACCACCAGGATGTACCGCCCAACCGCCAGCGGCTCATCCCCGCGAGCCAGGAACAGGTACTGCTGCTCTGATGCTATGCTGGCATGGCCGCCCCCAGCTGCTGCTGCATCCTGGTCGAGTTCCCTGAGGCCTGGCCACTCCATGTAGTTTGTGCCAAGTTGGGTGGGCACTGAGCGATATGGGTCGCTGCCTGGAGCCCACAACGCCCTGCAGCAAAATCGCATGTGGAAGTGTGTTACAGGCAGCAACGCATGGAAGATGCAGTACAGCAGATAAGATGTGATGATGTCGCTGCACATGTCACAAACATTGCAAACGACATAGTCCAATGTCACAGGACATGTAGGCTGCAAGTGGCAGAACCAGTCGCAATGGTTAATACAGGCGCTGGAGCTGCACCTTGGCAGGGCAGCATGTGACATGAGACGTTGAATTTTGTATGGTGTGGTTGAGGCATATGTTGGGAAACTGCAGGGGCGTCACATGCAGAGGTTCTGCACAAAACTGGCATCATTGCTCATCACTCACATAGTGATCTGACCAGACACGGCCCGTGCCATGATGACAACGCTCATGTTACTGGCCGCGTCTTCCGTAATATCGAATGCATACCAACGCGCTGAATGGCGTTGCACCTGCACCTTCCAGCTGCAACCCTGCAGCTCAGGCATGAGCGCCCGGTTGCTGCTGCCACTGCTACTGCTGCAGCCTGGCATGTTAGTTATGCTCTCGAACGCTGGTCTACTGGCAGCAACCTTAGAATATGAGCTTGATGCTGCATGGCTTACGGCATCAGCGTTGCCAGGAAAGAACAACAGCGCTGCCAGCAGCAGCAGCAGCAGCAGCAGCAGCGGCATCTGCCGCTGCCAGCGAGCTGCCATCGGTGTTCAGGACCACGAAGACGATAGGACAGGACCCTGAAGACGATGTTACAGAGGCACCAAGCTGCCTTGTGTTCTGTACGCAGATCTAATTGTGGTCAGCTGCTT
Organism: Scenedesmus sp. NREL 46B-D3; assembly: GCA_014080715.1. NCBI lineage: Eukaryota > Viridiplantae > Chlorophyta > Chlorophyceae > Sphaeropleales > Scenedesmaceae > Scenedesmus > Scenedesmus sp. NREL 46B-D3. Next base: position 2,300 of record JACERP010001077.1, on the reverse strand, counting down.
TGCCACCTCAGCACCAGTCAATAATGACGCAGGGCGCGCCTGTTCACCAAGGCAGACAGACACAAGCACACACGGGATGCAACAACACAAGAAGTGTAATCGAAAGGTAATAGCGCTGTTTCTGATGTGCGCGGAAGGCGTACGCCCAGACAGCACTCGTCCTTACTCTCGAAACAGCCCTGGACCGTGCTTCGGGGCTGATCGGGCGGATCAAACTGACATAAGCTTCTCAAATCTTACGTTTGTGAATAACATGATGCATCCTAACAGCCGTGCACCGCACGGCCAGCTTCTGCGTGACTAACCCTGATGTATCTGTCGCTTGGTTTTTTTGTATCTGTGCTGCTGAAACATCTTTTGACAACCCACAGCATTATTTGTTGAACTTGTGGTTGAATTTGAACTTACTTGCTGATGTGTACAGCAGCCTGCAGCGGTAACTTTGCCTTCAAAGACTGTCCTGTGCTGTATGTGAGGTTCGGGAGGTGTGTAATTATATCTTAAAGTGTTATGTAAATTGTTATTTAACAGGGACCAGTCTGCAATCGGAGCACTTCCGTGTTCCTCTCTCTGCATTGCTGAGTCAGCAATCCTTGGGCACAGGTGCAGGTGTACTCCGCAGAGGAACAAAACTAACAGATATTTACATGTACTTGGTAAATTTTATGTGTGGCGCTGGGTATTGATGCATTACGAGGCGAACCAAGGTAACACGCACCTGGTGACTCTTGCTCTTACTGCACTCCGGCAATCACCGCCTGCGGACCATGGGACGAATCAACAGGTATTGCAAAAAATTCATAAATAGCATTTACAGCGGCAAATTGCGCAGGTTATGTGCGAATGTTCACACCACACTTCCGCCGGGCCGGGCAACCTTCAGTTGACAGGCAGTGCCGGTGTGGCACAGAAGCAGAGACATGGTTGAGTTGTATGCACGCTATGACCACCAACTGCAACGCAGCGATGCGGTTGCAACTTCCCCGCAGATGCTGGTGGACAGTACGTGCCTCCAGGGCAGCAATGATGTCACAGTCACATGCCAGCAGGCTGCTACATTTGTACAGATTGCCTGGCTTGTGCGTACTGTGCCGCGCTTGAGGCAGGGATCATGCGGACAACCCGCTCCGTGCCAGGGTTGGCAAGCCCAACTGCACTGCAGCTTCATGCAATTCGAACAGTGCTAGCAGCAGAGAATGCAGTTGGGCCCTTGCTGTGCACTGCAAGTCTGACTAGCAGCACGCACGCACTGCCTGTCCTGTCACCGCATCAGGAACACGTGCAGCTTGCTCGCACCTCACCCACTGCTCAACACGCCATGAGACACGCCACCCTGCATGCACAGGCGCGCCTGTGCCGCTCACCGACAGCCTCCCACAGCACCTCAGCCCGGCACTGTGTTGGTGACCATAACTGCCAGCCACACATCATCATGCAGCTTGTCACGCACAGCACTTGACTGGTAGCCACAGAACACGCGCCCTGTTCGGTTCTGCAGCGTAGTCAGCGCCAACGCTTCTTGCGCCTTGCAGCAGACCTTGCCAAAGCCTTGCCACGGCAGCTAGGGGAATCAACAGCGTTGCATCTGCCGATTGTGTTGCTGCTGCTGCTGCTGCTGCTGCTGCTGGCTGCTGCACTGAAAGAGTATGTAAAAGAACGGATTCAACGCTCCAGGGCTCCAGGTAAATGCACAACGACATACCTCAAGCAATGCTTGACCAGGAGCGGCCCGCTCAGCTCTCCTGGTGCTCCGAGTGTGCTGCCATGCAGGCAAGCTGGCCAGCATCAAAGCATCACTTCATACGCACCTGTACGCGAACCCGATTTCCAAAAACAGCGGCAGTGTCCAAGTATGTTGCTGACGGAGTCTGCTGGGCAGCTGCGGGCCCTGCAGCACTGTTGCTGCTGCCAGCTCAAGTTGATGGTAGCAGGGACGACTGCCACCAAGATGTCACCGCCAACCCTTCTGAAGCATTGGCGCAACCTGTTGGACCAGCTGCTGGGTTTGCTGCAGGCAGACCTGTGTTTCTGGCTCCTGCCTGCGCACGATTGACTGCCTTGGCAACTCGCTTGGCAATGTCACTGGAGTCCTCACTGCTGCTAGCACTGCTGAGGCCACCCTGCAGGTCTGTGAATGCCAGGTTGTGGGCAGGCAGGTGCATGCACCCCGGCGCCTCACCAGGGGCACCCCCAGTGCTTCCAAGTGCCACACGCAGTGGTACGCTGCTGTTATGGCCTGCACTGAAGCTAGCTCCTGACCCAGCAATAGTCGAGCACGCTGCATACGTCTGGTCAACCTC
>JACERP010001076.1:0-28592 GCA_014080715.1 Scenedesmus sp. NREL 46B-D3 | reverse complement strand
CACCTACTTGCAGATGAGCTATATGGTCATCATGTTGTGTAGCCAGGCACAGCAGCCTCTGCAGGTCGCTGCCACAAGCTACTGCTGCCACAGGTCAGGGCAGTGATCTTGGCTGCTGCTCATGGGCATCGTCAGTGACGGATTTGATCGAGTATTCAACTTGGACGCAGCTGATCCAGGTGCCTTTCGCCCGATGCAGCTGCTTAACTCGATTATAGAGTGCTGGCCAAAATCATTGCCAACCGTTTGCTTGCAGCTGCTGGGGAGGTTGTGCATCCAGCGCAGTCTGCGTTATTACAACATCGGCACATAGGGGATAGCATCAGGCTGCTGCAGTTGCTACCTGCACTGATGCATGAACAGCAGCAAATGGCAGTGGTTGTTTTCCCGGATTTTGCCAAGGCATATGACACTGTGGATAGATCTTTGTTGTATGATGTGGCAGCAGCATTTTGGCATAGGTGACGGGTTTGTAGGATGGAAAGTGTGCTGCTGTCTGATACACATACCTGTGCTATGGTGAACCGATTTTGCAGCCTGTTTTATCGTTGTGATGCTGGAGTGCGACACACGCATGCAGAACATCAGCCGCATCTCCAAACTGTCAGCTTTTGGTCGGGCATTTGCTACAAATGCTTACGCTTTGTCAACATTGTTATATGCGGCCCAGTTTGCTGGCCACCTGCCTTCTAACGTGACGGACAAGCTTAGTAAGTGGTCAGCAGCGCTGGTTGATGCTGGTTTGGGCCCGGGTGATGACCTAAGACGGGCCCCTGGTATCCCAGGTGACTGCATGGCAGCACACCCGAAGTGTGGGGGTTTTGGATTGATGCCAGTCCACCACCACTTGTTGTCACGGTGGGCTTGTGAAGCGCTGCCTTTGATGCAAGGCGGCACTGCTCCTTGGGTGGCGGTGGCACGGGAGCTGTGGCCCCGTTGGGCCGCTGCAACAGAACCATGCACGCGTGCTGCCAGCAGCAGCCCTTGGGGGCTGTTGCTATGTGGCCGTGAACATCTGTTTCCGTCTGCCTATGCAGATGAGCGTTTGCCGTCAGCTTTGCATGCGTTGGCACTGGGGATGCGGGCTCTGCCGCCACTCCGCCACGTTGGCACAGAAGCATTGGATGCTGAAGAGCTGTGTTGGCACGCGCCGCTGTGGGCCAACCCCATTTTTACTGCACCACAGGACTGGGAGTGGTTTGGTCAGCAACGCAGGGTTGCTGTTGGCCTGGAACAAGTGGTTGCATCCGGGCTACTGCAGCTGCCCAAGCTGCAGTCTCTCGGCCAGGCTGTGGTGCTCTCTTCTGAGCTGGACAGAGTATGTGCCTTGCCTGGGCTGGTAGCTCAGCGCGCAGCATACCAGCGTGACATCTGGGGCCCTTGGTTGTGCAACAAGCCGCAATATGCTGACAGGCAGCTAGCCCGTCAGCATCTGCAAGCCTTGCTAGCTCTGGTTCCCCAAGTGTGGGTTGCAGCTGCGCGTGCTCACCTAGCAGCAGCTTATGCTGCTGGTGACAGCGCAGCACAACTTTCTATTGTCACCCCTGATGACCTCCTTTTGGCGCGTGAAACGTTGTGTGCTGATTTAGGCTGGCAGCGACCGGGCAGTGCAGAAAATGTCATTCGATTGGCCGACCTCACCGTTGCCACTGCCACTAAGCTTCAACGTCTCTCTGCGCTTGATGCTATTGCTCCCCGTCATGCTGCTTTTCTGAACAGTGTTAGAATGTTGGATGGCACTCCTGCCGGGGCCCAGCTGCCTGTTGTGCAACTGGTGTTATCCCGCTGGTGGGGCGTTAGAGTGGCTAACACCTACAAAGAAGCAGCCTGGCGCCTGACTTTAAATGCCTTCCCCACTGCGCAGCGTATGCAGCTGACTACGGGGTGTGCAGCTTGCTCAGCTGCTGGGCCAGGTGTGGAGCATCATTTCTGGCTATGTCCGGTGGCTGTTGCCGTGCGAGAAGAGGTGGAGCGTCAACTTAGAGCTTTTAACCTGCTCACGGCGGGTGAAAACCTGCCCTGCAGGGCTTTGTGGTTGGCATGTGCCCCTCACCGTGATGTGCACCGCCTTGTATGGGACATGGTATGTTTGGCAGCGATACATGCATGCGAACATGGCCGCAGGGTAGCCTGGGCGGTCTCTTGTCGGCTTGGTGTACCTGTGCTTGTTGAGCAAGTGGCGATACGAGCGGCAGTTGGCGGCTTTTGGGATGCGCTTGCTGACTTTGCTGCTACAGCTAGGGTGCCTGGTCGTCACAGAGTTCAGCTACTTACGCGGCAGCCGTTCCTTGCGTGGCACACTGTGCTGCGCGGCAATGGCTTACGTGTAGTCCGCAGGTGATTTGCACGGGCATGCATATGTGTGTTGCTGCGTTCTCCCTGCCTATCTCTTGGAAGCCACCAGCCCCACTCTAAAGTGGGTGTATGTGGGGTCACTGCATGCCTGTTGAGATATGCAGCCATGACAAAACCTCAGCAGCTGGCCAGCTTTCAGCTGTTTCTTTCCTCACTGCTGCTTTGAGTCTGATCTGCCCTTGAGTCAGCATCATGCTCATCAGCTCAGCCCGCTTCCTGTACTGCAACATGTATAGATTGCTGTCACTGACACTGCTTAGACTACTGCTTGCATGCTCATATACTTCCAAAGCAAACAACATTTGCGTGTGACGGGGACGACGGGTCGTGCTTAGCACGGCTGTTGCCTTGCCCACGCACACAGGCTTTCCTGGGATTTGAGCCTCCTTGAGTGACAGCCTGCGTTCAGCTGCTGGCAGCTTCCTTTTCTTCCAAGTGTCAGTTGTGGCGTAGCCGCTTGAGCACACCGTGTAACCCCTCTAATTCCTGTTGTTCCGTCCTGATGCTCTTTCTCTGCGCAGAGTTTGTGTTATTTTGGGTGAGGAAGCTGCAAATTGCTTCTCTGAGGCTTTTTGTGGTTATTCTCGTGTCCTGCGCGCTGCAGTCCTCGAAGTGTTCCGTTTCCGACGTGCACACCCATGTAACTATCCTCAATAAAAATGCGGAACAGCAACAGCAGCAGCAAGCGCTGCCGCTACAGCAGCAGCAACCGCTGCCACAACAGCAGCAACAACAGCAGCAGCAGCAGCAGCAGCAGCAGCAGCAGCCGCTTTGCAGACGCAGCCACCCCTGCCTCCAGGGCAGCAGTCCCCAGGTTTGGATCAATTGCGTCAGCAAATGGCTGACCTTTCAAGTGCCCTGGTTCCACAGCCTGGGCCTTGGCGTGCCTTTGCCAATTGTTTCCCGCTTGGGGGTATCCCTGGTGCTATACCGGGTGCCACTCGGTATGCAAAGTTTGCATTTGTTGCCTGTTGTGCCGGCTAGAGGCGCATTCTACTACACAGGCGGGCAGGTCAGGCCCATGATTCGTACACTTGGTGATTTGGTCAGGTCTTATCGTGTGATTGAACGTGTGGTACAAGCTGAACTGCCCCACCCTCTGATCCCTTGCAACTGCAGCAATGCTGAGGGCGAGTTTGATCACTTCAACTTGCTGCTGTATAATTCGCCTCTTGCATGGACACAAGCTGCTGCAAGCAAGGCTGCAAGAGCAGGATGGCCAGCTGTTCTGCCTTCCGCTCCTGCAGCGCATCTGAGGCAGAACAAATTGTTGCATGCATGCTGGTCTTACGGCTTGGCTGGTATTTGTTGCCTGCAGGCAAGCCTTAAGCTTGCTCCATCAAGCGGCTGTCAGTGAAGACAGCTACTGCCTTGCAGCTGCATAATTTGCGTGTTGAGCAGCAGGCTCGGAAACGTCAGTTTGTGGTCCTTGCACTCAACAGCTCAAGTTCGACAGCGATTAGGGATGGTGTTGGTAGTGTGACCGCTGCGCAGCGTAAACTTTGGAAGTTGCGCTGGGATAACCATTTCAAGGAGGTGTTCTGTCTGGCGTGTGTTGAATGGTGTGCCTACTGCTGCTCGCATGCCGAGCGTGCAGCGTGCTTGCTTGTGTGGTGCATGTATGCCTGGGTATGACCACCATTACTGGCACTGCCCTGTTGCGCAAGCGGTGTTGATGACACTAGTGGATCATATTCCTGCAGCATGGTGCACTCGCACGCCTGGATCCTCAGCTTTAAAAATGCAGCATATTTGGCTCATGCAACCGCCGCGTGGTGGGCGGAGTGTGCTCACATGCGTGTGGCGTGTCGTTTGTTTGGCGGCCTTCAATGCTATGGATGTTGGCAGGAGGGCAGCCAACGTTGGTTAACCTTCAGCATGTGCAACCTTGCAACCCAAAAGATCGCCAACCCCTGAAGCTGGTGTACACTACCCTCTCTTGAGGCTACTCTAGCTCAGATTGCCCGGTTGTCGCCCCCCCTTGCATCATGACCCGATGTGGGGCCCGCCGTGGCATTCTCTGGCGGGTCCTGGTCAACGGCTGGGGGTGCAGCAGGCGGGCTGCTGCTGGGGATGGTGCCTGGGAGCGCAAGACAGCAGTTGACAAACAAGTGCAGTGTTGGCTGGGGTTGCGAGGCTGTGCCAATCCAGACTATGACCGCATCCCAGATGATGTATGAAGCAGCACCACCTAACGTCGCCGGAAAGCAGAGTCACCCGGCCCCCCTCATGCAAAGCTGCGCATGCAAGCAAGCCTGCAGCCAGTGACGCCATCTGTGTGTGTGCTGTCTTTTTAACACACTGCTGTAACAGAACTCAGCACTACAGCAAGCCTGGCAAGCATAGCAGGCGTCAATGACTTATAACCATCATGCAAGCACTGCTGGCATCACCCACTGCATTATGTTGAAGCTGGACGCAATGTTGAGCACTTGAGGAAGCATGTGATCGCCGACGGAGATCCAGATGATGTGTATTATATGTGTACACATGTTGCTGAACGACGGAGGTGCCTGGTACCACACAGCACAACACAGCCCCCCACGCTGCGTATACTAGAAGCCAGTAAAATTGTGCAAGAGTGCAGCAGGGCACCCACCTTCATACTTCTCCACCTCAACCTGTGCTTGCGAGTCATCTGTGCGTGTGGCTGTGCTGTCATTGAGCCCACCGCGGGGCCAGTCCTGGCTTGTGGTGTGCGGTGGCTTGGAGTTGCGCGGCACCCCTGAAGGCGGCAGCAGGACAGCAGGACACATATCTAACATTTGCAGCAAGTTGTTGCCAGCGAAGACTGCCGGCACATTGTTGATGGTTGCTGGCACACTCCACGATGCTTGGACCCCTCGCAATGCCCCGACACGCATGGCACCTGTTGGCACTGTCGCTGCCTCTGCTGCAGCACATGCAATTGGCATCCTGCCTGACCAAACTAGGAAAGCACCAACATGTCCGGCCTGTGCAACACATGCACACCCTGGCTGATATGTACATTTAAGGTCATTGATGTGCGCTGTGGTTGGATGCATGCAGCCGCCTCCTCACCAGCGCCTGCACCCTCATGCGCTAAGTCCTCAACTGCCCTCTCAACGCGCTTGCCGTCCCCTGCAAAGGCCCCTCCCATTGCATCCATAATATCTTCCATCGCAGCAGCGCCAGGGCCCCCAGCCTGGCCGGCTGCCTCTGGGCTGGGTGCAGTATCACCCGAGGCGACAAAGCCGCTGGACTTGGCACTGCACAAACAAGTAGTGGGAGCAGCCACATCAAGATGCAGTCCATGCAGTTGGCCATCTGCACATCATGTGCACGGCTTCTACCTCACCCTGCCAGAGGCATCAGCTTTACAGAAGCACATATGTTGCAGCAAACAATTGTGATGCCTTGTCCTGGGCACACATGTTCCACAGCAATCAGTAAATAACTGCATATGACGTGGCACTTATACAGCTGCCTGGCAAAGGCTGCCCAACACCAAGTGCTTCAAGAGTCACTGTGTTGACAGCGTATGCCAGAACAGCCCTAGAGAAGGCCCCAAACCTACCTAGCATCTGCAGCAGCAGCGGCCTTGCTGTCCCCGGCCTGCTGCCCCTTGGCGCCCATGCCCTGCGCTGCATCGTGCGCTGCCTCGCCTGCAGTGCGGCCCCTGCTGCCTGTCTGGCCACTTGTTGCATCAGCGTTTGGTGAGGCTGCTGGGGCGGCATACGAGGTGCAGATGAAGGCAGCGGCGCCCGGCAGGGTGCTGTTGGCTGCAGCAATGCACAGAGCAGGCGATCCTGGAAGCAGAGGCAGGAGACAGACAGTGCAACTGTATGTTGGCAACGGTGACGACATGACGGAAGCTGGAGGTTGGTGTGTGTACAAGCCGGGACCGTCTGCGCAAGGCAACTCGGGATGTGCATCAATGCAGCACGCTGCACTGCAACAGCAGCAGGTACAGCATGGCAGGCACAGACAACTTTTCGGCACTGTCAACTGCTAGCCACGCCGCCACAGTAAGACACTAGAGCTGAATCGCATGAGCTTGCCTGTGGCTGCAGGGCTAGCCAGCAGTCTGTGTGCAGCACGCAGCAGAGCCATCGTCCTAGGTTTCTCAAACAGCTTCAGTTGTGTCAGTGTTAAACAAACTTGAATGTTGCGCAAAAAAGTCTGTGTATACTTGAGCGGAGCCTGCTGTTTACCTTTGCTGCAGGTGTCATGCTTGTCCCCCGAGGATTCGCATGTGTCATCGTGACATTCCGAGCGCCATTCCCGTGGTATTGTTACCTGCTGTACTCACGACGCACGTACCTTAAACGGTAAATGGTTACTCACAGCCAACAGATTTGAGATCAAGTCGACACCAGGATCCTGCGGTCCCATTGCAAGTACATTGTACTGTGTGGCTGAGGTGGCACCCATATTTTGCTGCTTCTTCCACAACAAGTTGTGCCTGCAAACGACATGAGGGCTGTTACTTCCGCCACTGCATCATTTCTGTGCAGCAATGCAGCAAGGCTTAGCCTGCTTTGTAATGCCACTGCCGGCAGCCTGACACACCAGGCACTGCCGGCATCAGCTGCCTGCACTGCCAGCAGGGGTAGAATGCAGACCATCCTGCAGCAGCAGAGGCTGTTCTCATCATCAGGCATCTCGGCAGGCAATGCTGGGCCAGGTGAGATCCACACGCCGCACCAGTCACTGCACACAGGGCCGGTCGCGATGCACTGTCGAGTGCTGCAATGCACATGGTACTAGCCACTTGACAGCAGGCAGAGGTGGCATGTTGCGTCATTCACTCACATGAAGTTGCATGCCACAATTTAGGTAACTTGCTGGTTTATGAACAGTTATTGCTGCTGCTGCTGCTGCTGGATGGCTGCAGTGTACCTGGTGTTTGGTGCCACTGGAGGCATCGGCTCAGCACTGGCACACCGGCTCGCCAGCAAGGCACAGTCAGGTACCCCAACATGACATGATAGCAGATGTTAGACGGCATGCAGCGCCAGACTGTGCATGCGTTGCAGTTCTACTTGATCATGATGCCGTTGGCACAGCCTGACTGGCACTGCACTGCCACCCTGATCGACCTGAGGCTAGTGTCACAATGAGCCCTACCGACCAAAGTCAGCGTCGGCTGCCATCAGCAAAGCAGCAGCGCCTGCTTCTGCCGACACGAGTCTGAGTGAGGGGTGGAAGCCGCTGCCTCACCATTGCTTGCGCTTGCGTTGCCACCTGGCAGGTGGTGCATCTCCTTTTGTTCTGGTGCTGTCTGGGCAGCACGATGACAAGCTGCAGCAGCTGCAGGGAACGCTGAAGGGGCAGGGCGAAGGTGCCTGGAAGGTGGAGGTGGAGGCAGCGGATGCCACCGATCCTGAGCAGGTGAGCTGGCTGGTAGCACTGTGGAGCTCAGCAACTGTTTCCAAATGGCAGTGCAACGACAGTGACAGCATTGTGGAGCTGATATCTGGAATCCTGGCATCAGATCACCCTAGCATGAAGCCACCAAATTGCTTGTAAGCGTGGGCACAAGCGTAAAGAGTAGCAGTGTTCATTTGCCACTTGCAGCAAAATTACAGCAAAGCCATGGTAGCCAGTGGACCTTGCAGGCTAGCAGATGCTGGTGCTGGTGCTGTAGCAAGCTGCTGGTGCTAATCACAGCTTGCCCTGGGCAGTACAGGGTACAAACTTTCACAGTGTTTTTAAAGCAAGGTCCATATGCAGCTTGGTGTCAAGTCAACAGGTCGAGCAGACAACGTGCAAGGTCTTGGAAGGCTTGCCTGCTCATGGCGATCTGTTGTCAACTGGCACGTCGTGCATGTGCCACTGTGACAGCGCTTTTGCTCAAAGCACAGCAGGTGCTGGTCAGCAGTAGCAGCAGCGCAACCCGGCTACTAGTTCTGAGCTGCGCGCTTGTTTGCGTGCCTATCTGCAGGTTGAGAAGGTGGTGCATGCTGCACTGTCACGCCACGGCCGGCTGGATGGTGTTGTCAACTGCATTGGGAATGTTGCTGCTGCATCGGCGCTGGCTACAGAGGTGCAGCAGCTGCAGCAGGATCTGCAGGTAGGGGAGGCCTGACGGTTTGGGGGTGGTTAGATGACATGACATGACACAGATCCTGTGCTTTGTGGCAAATATGAGTGCAGCAGTACAAGTATGAGTGCAGCAACAGGCACAAACCTGCAGGTGCTAGAGCGCAGGCTGAAGGTCATCATCTACAAGTGTCTTGAGCAGGGTAGTTGGTTGGAGGGATGCAGATACATTGATGAGAGTGCTGGTTATTAAAGTTGCAGCAGCACCAGCACAGGCAGGATCTGCAGGTGCAGCTGTGCACATAAATTTCAGTGCATAAGTGTCACACGCTGCTGCCACAGCTTGAAAGGTCTCACATAGCCTTCCTAAACCAAGTGCACTTGCTGTGCATGGCAGGTGAACCTGTTCACCAGCTTCAACATTGTCAAGTCATCCATAAAAGCTATGGTGGCTGGAGACGCACACAGCAGCAGCAACGCCAGCAACAGCAGCACCGCCCACGGCAACGATGCCAAGCGCAGGGGTGCTGGCGGCTGCATTGTGCTGGTGTCGGCTGCTCTGGCTAGCCATGGGCTCCCCAACTATGAAAGCATGTCTGCCGCAAAGGCAGCCGTAGAAGGTGAGTGCAATGTGTCGGGTTCATGCCTGCTCAATGCAATGCATGTGCCCATCGTAGAACCATCTGCTGCTGCAATGTATGATTGCTAGCTGCTCATTCAAGTCTGTTGAAGAGGTTGGTTGAAGTGCTTGCTGCTGCTGCTGCTGCTGCTGCTGCTAGGCCTGGCGCGCAGTGCTGCTGCTACCTATGCTGCACACAACATCCGCGTCAACTGTGTTGCTCCTGGGCTCACGCGCACACCGCAGACAAAGTAAGCTGATCTTGGCTAGTGCGCGTATGTGATTCAAGCAGCAGAACAAACCTCGGCAGGCCCAGCTGTGTGCAGTGCAGCGCTGCTGGCAGGCCTTGCTCCTGCCTGCCGTTGCAGTGTGTTGCTGATGCATGCCGCAGCTCACTGCTTGCACTTGAGCAGCTGCAGTGTGTGGGACGAGCGTCATAAAGAGTTGTCTGTGTGCCATGGCATTGTTGCAGTCTTCCTGCTAAGCTGCCTGCACACTTCCACACCGCGGCAAGACTATGTGTCAGGCAACCAGCCTGCACGCCCGCATGTGCTGCGCCTTCTTGCAGTAGTGGAATGGGGATGAGTGCTCACAACAGAACTTGCAAGCCCTCACTCGGCCTGTCCTTGACCTTCTCTAAACCATGTACGAAAGAAAAACGCCTGATGCGTAGAACTTGTAACTTGTATCTCTGTCCTATTTTTTGCTGCTTTGCTCACAAGTTGAAGAAACGATCACAGTCGTGCTGCGCTGCAGCGGCACCCTCTGCCGTTGCTGTTGTTGGCCGCAGCATTGCCGCATGAACGTGCGCTACTATCACGTACCCCCTGATGCTTGGAGGAAGAAAGGCATGCGCTGTGACACGCTGCTGTGGCTGCTGCTGCTGCTGCTGCTGATGCAGGAAGTTCACCAAGAACCAGCAGGTGTCAGGCGCGTCAGAGCAGATGCACCCACTCAAGGAGCTGGCAGAGCCCGAACAGGTGGGGTGGTCTGCTGTGCGTGCTGCCCGCTTCCAGCATGGGCACTTCTGAGATGCTGAGGTTTGTTGGGCGAGTGCTTGTTGGGCTGTGCTGGCTGCGCTGCACCAGATAGGGACCGCCTGTCCTAGGTGCTGCCATCAGCTTACACAATTGGTTGAGTTGATTCGTGCACGTCAACTGAACTCAAATTGTACCATCCAAGGCGCTGCTAGCTTGCCACTGGGCAGGGTGACCCCCAACAACTCAGGGGCTGTCTTCCGGAAGGCACCCAGCAGTGCCAGCTCAGCAACGCTCACCAACAAGAGCATGCTGAAGTGCCTGCTGTTGTGCTTGCCTCAGATGAATTACCACTTGCCTCTTAGCACCTAAAACTGCTGTCATCACTGGCATTGCTCGATATGGTGTCGGTCAGCTTGACCGGATGTCCCCTTTGCAGATAGCTTTGGCTCTGGCATTCTCTTGTACAATAATACAAAACAGGCATCACGGCCACCTGTTGGCAGCAGTACTCACTGCAAGATTGCTGTTTGTCCTTGGCGCAGGTTGCATCTGCGCTGGCCTTCTTCCTGGCACCCGAGAACGACTTCATCACCGGCCAGGTGCTGGCAGTGGATGGCGGCTTGTCCACGCTGCACCCCCACCACGCGGAGGAGTACGGAGTGTGACAGGCCTTCCATGAGTGATGCATGGCCGGGTTGTTTTGGTTAAGACTGGGCATCTCTGCGCTGTCAGTCAGAATGCGGTGACTGTCAGGTAGTGGCTCCCCCCCTCCTCCATGGAGGGGGCGCGGCATGTGTTGGTGTGTCACTGCATGGGCATGGGTAAGCTGATGATGATAACTGCATGGGCATCTGCCAGACACTGCGTACGGCAGCATTGATCAAGTGATCACAATCATCATCGTCATATTACCCATTCAAGCCATAGCATCAGCGCCATCGGCCCCGCGCCCCACTGGGGCGGAAAGAGGAGGGAGCACTGCTCCAGAATGTTTGCATGCATTGCGCACATCCCAAGACTTGACAAGAAAAGCAGCAATACACGGTGACACCATCCGACATCTTCCAGAACTGCCCCAAATATCGTCAGATACAAAACGCAACACCTTGATTGACGAATCAGCCATGGACAAAACGCTGCACAACTTTTCAGCGCAACCAGGCAGGGATCTGATCTCAGCAAACATATCATCCCTCTGAGCAGAAGTAGCAGTGCAATCAAACATGAAGTGTGACAAAGACTCAACTTCTGCACCACAACATGGACATCCTCATCATCATCATCATATTACCCATTCAAGCCATAGCATCAGCGCCATCGGCCCCTGGACATCCTGAAGTGGAGTTAGCTCTGCGACCGCCAAACTGACTAGTACGCTCATGTACACACAGACAACCCATACGAACACGCAAAAGCAATTCAATACCACGTGGAATTGCCACTGAACGCAAGTACAGCCTAGGCCTCCTGAAACCCATAGCTTCAACATGAGTGGGATGCACATGAGCCACATACCGACTCAGAGTGGAGTGTTACAACGTTTCACATGCAATCCTTTCAGCATGTAGTGTCCTGACCTGCTCGTTGACATGGCTCTTGCACGCACTGGCTCTGCCTTCCGCGGTCACAACATTCACACCATACTTGCACAGCAGGCTCTGCACATACTTGTGCCACGGTGTCACCGCCACAGCCACACTAGTGATCACAATGTTGTGAGAGTACTTGGTGAGTTGGTGCATGTTCTGAGCGCCCCCAAGGATGTAGCACACTTATACAGGGGTAGTGAGTAGTACAGTAATTTCAATGGTACTATGGTGTACCACTCACTACGCCTGCACTTGACAGACGACATGTTACGTCATTGCATGTCGTGGTTGCCTCGGTGCCAAGGAGCCTTCTGTTGCACTTCTCTTAGGGCTTGCATATTAGACTTGATATCAGCAGGGAATTTCAGCAGGTGAAGAGGCTCTGAGAGCTCAGCTGGGCCCATGCTTGCCAGCCCTTGTGTGCCTGCGCTATCTCCTCAGCTTCTATCACATTTGACAACTTGTGACATGATGTCACATTTTAGGAGTTACATGGGTAACTTCGCCCGTTTGGGGAGCCAATGACAGGCTCTTTGCGCAAAGAGCAAACCAGAGCAAGCCAGAAAAGAAAAAGACAAAGCCATCCCTACCAAGTATCATCCTGAAAACCATCCCACATCAGATTGCAAACTGATGCCTGATGTCGTACGTCAAATGTACCAGTTTAGCCACAGCTGTTTGGTCTGTCTGGTTCATCAGTCGCAGCATACAGTCTGGGTCACTAGGGCCCCCACTGGTCCGATACAACCGGCTAAAGTCAGCATTTGCCTGGTGCTTCAGTTTCAGTAGCAGTTTGTGAACAGTGCTGGAGCATGCACCAGCCACAGCAACCGCAGCAATCACGGTCACTTCCTAGAAATACATTTCAAACGCGGTAGTGCAGTGAAAAGAGACCAAAGCAGGGCTGTTTTCATTGAAATGCATGACCCCAGCCCAAACCCTCATGACACGAGAACAGTGTGTACAACCCGTGCACCTTTTGCTTGCGGAAGTTTGCTACGTTGGGTGGTTAATGCTACTAATGCTGAGAACAAACAACTGCGGCGTTGGAACATCAGCAACAGTAGTAGGTAGATGCAACACTCATCACACTGCCAAACTTAAGCACAGCAAGATGCATCAGAACCTTGGCGATTACGACCACATATTATTGGTCTGAAGAACCGACAGCTATTACCAGCAGCACGTCAGTCTTTTGAGTACGGACCCACAAAGCACCCAAGTGGTGGCAGCTGGCAGTAGTAGCAGCCGATGATGGCTTCAATCTCTCCGGCAACCTCCCAAGGTACGCAGGTTGTAGCAGCAGCCGCATGGCAACCCGTCAGCCGCGCCAACGCGGTGCCAGTCTGATCTCTTGGAGTTTCGTGCGCAGGTGATGATGCCCCGGGTATGGAAGATGAGCCACGCAAAACCATGCAGTGCCAGGTGAGTCGTGGCCGTGGCACCGGCACCAGCAAGCAGTGAGCAAAAGTGCAATGGCGACACCAGCAAGAAGGATCAGCAGTGGGTGTTTGTGCACCCCATCAAATTGGCATGACCTGCACAAATATCTCTGGTGCAGGCAGTAGCCAACACCTTGGTAGTTGGGGCCAGCATGTCACATACACAGCCAACATGGTGGGTTGCATGGCGTGTGCAAGAGCTGTCGACCCCGCACAAGAAAAACACCAACCGCTGATGTTGTGTTGTGCCTGCTGGTGCTGATGCCTGGTGTCCTGCAGGCAGTTGGCTGTGCTGCTGACTTGCACTTGGATGGCAAGTACTGCATGAAGCGCCGCTTGTGCAGGGAGCACCTAAAGGTCTGTTAAAGGGATTACCTAATGGTAGGGTCGCTTGTATGCTGTGTGGCCGGAGCAGCTGCTTTCAGGCAGCTCACAAGCGCATCTGCGACTAGGCATGCATTACCCACGTGCTCTCATGTGTCAGCTAGCAGCAAACACCAGCAGCTGTTTATGCTCGCACCATGCCTGCAAAACCATCAGCACTGCTGAGTTCTGGCTGGCATCTGGTACAGGGTGTGTGCCACGTGTGCCGTTTGTCACGTCATATGTTTCCTGCAGGCCACCTCGTTGCTGCGCAAGCGGCATGGCCCCGACCTCTGGCGCTTCTGTCAGCAGTGCGGTGAGATTGACACCGCGCTCATGCCTCAACAGTACGGTGCACCAGCACAGCCCTGAGCATCCTGCAAAATGACCAGGCAGCATGCCGCAACTGCTGCCCCTGCTGTTGTTGCAGGCTTGCATAATCACTGCCATAACGTGCGCAACATTGCTGGCTGAGCCTGTCGTGCCGGCATCATCGTCTGCTTCCTTCTCCATGAATGGCAGTTGTGCTCTTATGTGCATTTGCACCAACTGCTGTCCTTCAGGCAAGCTTGAGCGATTGGATGCCTTTGACGGAGCTAAGCGCAGCTGCAGGCTGCAGCTGGAACGACGAAAAGCAGCAGGCGTCAACCAAGCAAAGAAGCCACGCTGCGACGCAAGCAGCAGCAGCAGCATGTGGCAGGTCACTACGCCACCTATTGCTGGCTTGGGCAGCAGCGGCAGCGCAGCTGGTTGCTCTGCAACACAGCAGCACATGCAACAGCAGCCGCTGCAGTACCAGGAGCATCAAGAGGTGTGCTGTTCTCAGCAGCAGCAGCAGCAGCAGCAGCAGCAGCAGCAGTGGCAGGCAGACCAAGTGCAGGCATGGATGCAGCAGCTGCAGGACCTGCTGTCACAGCAGCAGCAGCAGCAGCAGCAGCAGCAGCAGACGCATAATGTGGATGTGATGCAGCATCATGCACTGCATGTGGTACAACCCAAATTTGCCTGGGGTGCATTGCAGCAGCAACAGCAGCCAGTTGGTGTTGCAGCAGGCAGCTGCCGCGCTGCAGATCCTGTTGCTGCGGCTGCTGCAGCCGTTGCAGCTGCCAGCGCAGCGTTTAGTGCATTGGCGCGTGCAAAAACAGCAGTTGCTGCGCCTGAGTCCACAAATGGCGTTGGTAGTCAGCAGCAGCTGCGGCCAGCAGTGCTCGAGTCATTGCACACACTCAACCCAGCAGCAGCAGTAGCAGCAGCAGTAGCAGCAGCAGCAGGAGGCGGTTCTTGGCTGGAGCAGCAACAGCAACAGCAGCAGCAGCAGCAGCTCATGCTACAGCATGCAGCTGCAGCAACTGCGCATGTACTGCAGCAGCAGCAGCACCAGCAGCAGCAGCAACAGCAGGAGCAGCTGGTGCCAGTGCTTCCACTGTTTCTGGGCAACAATGGGTCTGGCAGCATTGGAAGCCAAACTGCTCTTAGCACGCCTGGCACCTCGAGTTGCACCGCTGCTGCAAGCCCTGGCGCCACAGCAGTAGCACTTGCTGCAGCCACTGCAGCAGCAGCAGCAGCTGCTGCACAAGGCCAGGCGGCTGGCGAGAACACTAGCAGCATGGACTTTGACTCCTTCATGAAACAGCTGGAGCGCATCCCCAGCCACGCTATGCGGGAGTCATTTGATCACATCCTGCAGGTTGTTTTAGCAGACATGCAGCAGCAGGGGCAGCAGCAGCAGCCGGGGCAGGGCCAACAACAGCCGCAGGGGCAGCAGCAGCAGCAGCAGCACGGGCAACGCCAACATCAACAGTCAGAACAGCAGCAGGCTACAGAAACTTCAGTAGCAGCAGCAGCAGATGCAGCAGCAGAAGTACAACCATGCACAGACGCAACTCTAGACTGCAGTGCTGCAGCTGTTGCTGTTGCTGCAGGGATGCAGCTGCTGGGAAGCAATGTCTCGTCGTCCGCTGAAATCAGCAGCAAGCAGTTAGCAGAGGTGTGTGCTGCTGTGCTGGCAAGTGTGCAGGGCGATGGTGGCTCACTGATGAGCATCCTGCACAGCGCAAGTTCCCTGGAGAGCTTCACACAGCAGATGCGCGGCGCCCTGGCGGACTCGTTCGGTGCGTCGCCGCCACATGGCCAGCAGACACAGGCCCAGGAACAGGAACAGCAGCAGCATAGTCCACAGCTGAGGCCTGTGTGGACTGATGAAGCAGCCACAGCCGCAACAGCAGCAGCTCCTGCAGGATCGATGGCAGCAGCAGCGGCGGCAGCGGCAGTGCATGCGGGGCGCAGTGAGGCATGCACACACAGCCGGGCAACCAGCCAGCAGCAGGGCAGCTCTGACGGCAACGACAGCAGCAGCAGTGCCGCACTTGAGCACGTGCTTGCAACAGCGGCAGCAGCAGCAGCAGCAGCAGGTGCTGCAGGAGGCGCGGACGGTGCGGTGTCGTCACAGGCGGCTGCAGGGACCAGTGTGCAGGGTGTGCCTGCAGCAGGGCTGTGCTGTGCACGGCCTGTGTGTGAGACAATGGATTGGAAGGTTGAGTGGGAGTGACTGCATACAGCTGAGGGTCTCGCGCATTGTTTGCAGGCCAGTCTGCCTGGTAGAGGTCTCAGAGCAGCCATGCACGCTCAGTTTTGGCTGTCAGGTACGGATGGAAGGCATGTGTGTTACGCCCGCCTGCATAGCAGTCCAGGTTGGAGAGTACAACGCATTGCATTGGACTGCAGCTGGCGTAATTTGTTGGCTGCTGCGCCATTGCAGTATATGTCTGCTTGACAACTATGCTGTGCTTGTCGGCTGAACAGCCATCTCAGCAAAGCATTGTGGTTGCAGTGTGTGCGAAGCCTACTTCTGCTTCGCTTAGTAGTGCTCAGAACGCTGCCCATGACGTCAGCCTGCTAAAAGGCATGAGTTGCACCTGATGCAAGCAGTTAATATATTCAATGCAGTTCTTGGAAGTGCTGTTGCAGCAGTCATGTTGCATGCATTTGTTGGCTCTCTCCTGTTTTGAAAAGTCCACACAACCCCAGCAGCATATATGGTGCTTGCACTTTGTGGCTGTTAGTGATGCTGCACTTCAAGACCCCTGTCCCAGTCACCAGATGGAATGGCTGTGCCGTGTCTGTGCGGGATGGCGACTACATGCCACATACATGACTCCTTTTGCTGCTGCGTTAGAGTGCTGCTCTTTTCTTCAATGGACTTCGTATAGCTGCTCTGCCCGTACTGTGATTATGGTTGGTTGACAGGTTCGTGTTAGTATGTGACTCTCTGTACAGCAAGCAACGCATTGCTGTAGCATATACCTGATGTCAAAAGGGTTGAGGGACACCTCTGCCTGCATACCACAGTGGGCCAGCCAGCCTTGCAACATCATGCTGTGCAGCGAGGCCATGCAGCGTTGTTGCAACAGTTGGCTTCAGAGTGAGCTGCACGTTGACGCTACACAGCTAGTACTAGCAATAATTGCTGTGTCATTGGCTCAAAAACGGGCGATGCTCCCGTCGTGTAACATCCAAATTGTGGAACTGTGTTTGCTGCACAACGCCGCGCATGGATGTGGACGTCCGGGACACAGCACTGCATGCATGCAAAGCATGGACTCCACGGTGCTTTTGCTGTTGGTGTCACACCCTGGACACGGTGTCCATGTCACGTGACGGTCAACAGGCACGAGTGCCGGGCAGCATATGGTGGTGGGCGTAGTAGCGTATACCCAACTCATAGTTCCGCTGCGACGGGCTGACAACGGGTGGGGTGTCGGCCTTCGTCACATGACGTCATCTGGCGCCTCAATAAATACCACTGATTTGATGTTACGTATAACTCAATGCCACTGAGCTGACGTCATCTGGCATGTAAGCAGTACCCAGCAGAAGCATTGGCAGTTTAGGCAATCTGGATGCCAGCTTGTTCAGTGAGCTGCGCATCGGCTGTTCAGTGGATGGGATGCTTGCAGTGCCAGCAGGCTGCAGCTGGTGCACCTGGCCGGAACAATTGATTAATGAGGACATCGTCTGTGGTCAACATGACATCTACGAAGCAGGATGCCACACCTCAAGAGAAAACAGTCAAAGCTTTGACTGCTTAAGCCAATTTTACCGGGATGAATAAAAAAACTGTACACAAAGCGCGTGGACATACCGTACTGCTCCTGATGTTTTCCGAAGTAGATAAATCAAAACGGCTTTCCGGTAAAAGACTTACAAACCCCAATATATATTTTTCGACTTCCGGCAAACTTTATTTAAAACCTCAAAATGTTCCCTGGCTCTTAATTAAGCGTCATTTGCCCTCGATCTGCGATGATAAAGCAACGTTGTGTATACATGCACTTTCGTAGACCTCGCTGACACCATACCGAGCTGGCTGAGTGCCGTGTCGTGATGAGATGACGGGGCTGCTGAAAGGCAAGCTTCCTGTTGGCAAACCTGATCGTGATCAACGAAAGCTAGATGGTTTCTTTGTTAGACTCAGTCAGCCCCGGGGCATCACTACAGCATCACAGCAGCAGAACGAAACACAGAAGAGAGGGCACGTGCCTTACTGGGCAAGGAAGCAGAAGGCTGCAGTGGACACAGACGATGACTGGATGTCGAATGAATGACTGCCGTGTACTGCACTGCTAGTGGTGTTTAGCGCAGCATGGGCCAGCATGTTGCGGGTGTTGTTAGTACCAAATATTAACCACTCAGTTGATGTTGCTGTTGCGGCTGCAGGTTCTTTGTTCAATGGTTGTTCAGTGAACGGGCTTAGGGCTTGCTGACTTGATGTTCTTTGGTGAACACCGTTGAAATCAACAACGCTTCTGCTGTGACTTCACCGAATTACCGAATTACCAAAGTAGGGCCACTGGCCCACCCGCAAAGGAGCCAAACAAGGCTCATGGGGTCCACAAAACTCAAAAGAAGACCATCAACCGGAAGAAACCGCAACCTCAACAAGCTCAGAGAGCTCAGAACTCAGAGAATCAGTAACTTCAGAAGCACTACTAGTAATGCCATCACTGGGAAGCAACAAATGTGCCAACTCTGGATCGCTACGTACCAGTAAGCAACTGTGTATGAAAGCAGCAACCTTACTTTGTCTTTGCCGCATAAAGTCTGCCAGACATCGCCCGCTTGGGTTTGCTAATGCACTTGGGTTCTGCCAACCACCGAACTCATCAAACAGACACCAAAAACGCTCCCGGACTAGCTCGTAAGCATCACACTCAAACACCACGTGGAACTCATCCTCAACCTGGCCAGCAGCGCATCGGGTGCAAAGCCGCTGATGTCTAGGTAACAAGGAGTTGCCAGCCCTCTCCCACCGACCAGTAGCCACGCGCAAGTCATGTGCACCCAGACGAAAACGCATCAATGACGACAGGTGGACTTTGTTGAGGCCAGCAGTGTTGTGCACATAGTCTGGACACCAGCCAGACGGCTGTGACATATCCAGCTGATCAAGTTATGTGCATGCAAACCAGCTCTCGAACGTAGAATGCATGACAGTATCGGAACCAGCAACTCTGGGATCGGTGGGTAAATCATGCCACTGCTGATACAACCAAAACTGAAAAGCCTCATGCACACAGCGCATATCGGACTCCTCAAGGCAGTGCAGACCGACCAGTGCATCAAGTATGTCGCCCAACGTGCCCGTACGGGTATGCAACGTGCGCACAAGGGACCTAAACTGCCAGAACCACAAGGACTTTTGCCTACCCTGATCAGCGCTGCTTGGGTAGGTGCGCATACTGAGGTCTCTGTTCTCCTGCATTGCTAAAAAGCACTTAGTGAGGGTTAGTGAGGGATCCATGCGTGTAGCATGTAACAGTGAGCTGGCGCGGGGCCGATGGCGCTGATGCTATGGCTTGAATGGGTAATATGATGATGATGATGATGACAGTGAGCTGGCAGCAATTTGCTGATGCCCACAGTCAAGTGCAGAGAATCCAGCCAAGTGCAATGGCATATTAACACGCCCCGGCAACAATTTATACTTTGCCAGTTCAGTGCCGGCAAAACATACAAAATTGCCAGAAAATGCCATGCCGGCTTGCCGGCAAACATTTGATATACCAAAAAATCATGCCGGCTTCCGGCAAATTTTATTAGCGGAAAACATAAAGAGCAGTACGGTATGACCGTCCTAG
Organism: Scenedesmus sp. NREL 46B-D3; assembly: GCA_014080715.1. NCBI lineage: Eukaryota > Viridiplantae > Chlorophyta > Chlorophyceae > Sphaeropleales > Scenedesmaceae > Scenedesmus > Scenedesmus sp. NREL 46B-D3. The sequence goes on along the minus strand of JACERP010001076.1, from coordinate 9,101 downwards.
CGCACTTGTTCCCACTGGGATGATCACCTGATGTTGATGAAACCTCACTGCTGATGGCAACATGCACGCTCACAAACATAACGCGGCACCTGCACGTGACAAACCGCCGGCACAATACTGCACCACTCCTGCCGAGGCGCACACAATGCTCAGCAGGCTGGTGGGTGCCAGGCAAGACAAAGCACAGGAGACACACCGTGCACTGGTATTGCAGACACACAGTGCAGAAGTGGGTTGGACCACTCACATCCACATGTACATACCGACCTACACACAGCTAGGAGTGCAGGAAGCTGCCACAGCATCTGCAGCAACAAAAAAAAATTGAAGAATGTATGTAGCATCTCTAACTGCCTCCCGCGCATCTGTGGTCCACCAGGCAGTGGTATCCAGAGTTGGCACATTTGTTGCTTCCCAGTGATGGCATTTCTAGTGGTGCTTCTGAAGTTACTGATTCTCTGAGTTCTGAGCTTGTTGAGGTTGCGGTTTCTTTCGGTTGATGGTCTTCTTTTGAATTTTGTGGACCCCATGAGCCTTGTTTGGCTCCTTTGCGGGTGGGCCAGTGGCCCTACTTTGGTAATTCGGTAATTTGGTATCACTGATGGCATGGTCTGGCCTGTTCACATACTCCGTCATGCTCAACCTGCGACACATTGGGTCAGAGTGCTGCTGCTTGTTACATTGCGTCAACAGATCATATGCCCCCACATTCTGCATGCACAGCCTGCGCACCAGAACATGCAGGCAACCTGGAAACGACGGATGCTGTCGCTGCAGTTGTGCATCATCATCATCATCATCATCATCATCATCATCATCATCATCATCATCATCATCATCATCATCATCATCATCATCATCATCATCATCATCATCATCATCATCATCATCATCATCATCATCATCATCATCATCATCATCATCATCATCATATTACCCAATCAAGCCATAGCATCAGCGCCATCGGCCCCGCGCCCCACCGGGGCGGAAAGAGGAGGGAGCACTGCTCCAGAATGTTTGCATGCATTGCGCACATCCCAAGACTTGACAAGAAAAGCAGCAATCAAGGTGTTGCGTTTTGTATCTGATGATATTTGGGGCAGTTCTGGAAGATGTCTGATGGTGTCACCGTGTATTGCCGAATCAGCCATGGACAAAACGCTGCGCAACTTTTCAGCGCAACCAGGCAGGGATCTGATCTCAGCAAACATATCATCTCTCTGAGCAGAAGTAGCAGGGCAATCAAACATGAAGTGTGACAAAGACTCAACTTCTGCACCACAACAAGGACATCCTGAAGTGGAGTTAGCTCTGCGACCGCCAAACTGACTAGTACGCTCATGTACACACAGACAACCCATACGAACACGCAAAAGCAATTCAATACCACGTGGAATTGCCACTGAACGCAAGTACGGCCTAGGCCTCCTGAAACCCAAAGCATCAACATGAGTGGGATGCACATAAGCCACATACCGACTCAGAGTGGAGTGTTCCAACGTTTCACATGCAATCCTTTCAGCATGTAGTGTCCTGACCTGCTTGTTGACATGGCTCTTGCACGCACTGGCTCTGCCTTCCGCGGTCACAACATTCACACCATACTTGCACAGCAGGCTCTGCACATACTTGTGCCACGGTGTCACCGCCACAGCACCACTAGGACGCCTCCATTCAGCTGTAAACACTTGATTTGGCAGCCGAACAGTTGTGCATGAATGAATGTGTCAGAGCACCCACGGTTACTTCCAGCCAACAAGTACATACTTGCTGCACAAACAGAACAGCGGTACGTCCAGGCTGCAACTCTGTGCTGTCAGCCAGATGACTGGTCAAGCACCACACCCTGTTGCTGGCCTGTACACCAGCCTGCTGCGATGCCCCTAACCCTCCACCGCCTTCAGGACCACAATGCACGGGAAAGCACCGCAAGCAGCGGGCAGCCAACATTGAGCTGGCAGTCAGCTAAGCATATCAGGCCTTGTGCTCTCTACTGCAACCAGTGTGCACGCATGACCAACATTCAGGCACACAGTGTGTGGCGGCCCCTGCCGCAATGCTGTCAAGCTGTCAGTGTGGTCCAGACCGTTGGTCAATAGTCTCTTGGTCAACACTGAGGCAGCGCTGGTCAAACTTCAGTGTGCAGCCACCGGGACCTCAGCTTGCTGCTGCACCTTGCCAAACTTAATCTGCGTGTCACTCGTCAGCTGAGTCACCATGGTGGCGCTCAGCAGCAGCTCATCGCTGTTCACTGCATCGAGGCTGTAGCCCCGTGCCAGCAACGCCAGCAGAACCTTGGCCTCATGCATGAACAAGCTCAGGCCCAAACACACGTGCAGCCCCACTGAAAATGTCAACAGTTGTGACGGCCTGCTGCTGTTGCCACTACTGCTGCTGCTGCTATGTTGCTGCTGCTGCTGCTGCTGCTGCTGCACAAGCCAGCGTTCCGGCTTGAACTCCTGTTTCAGTGTATCAGCATTGATGCTGTACCAGCTGTTGTCCAGGGTTTCAAGCTGCTGCGGTCCAAGGTTGGGGTTCAGCTTGGGGTCTGTCAGCACCTGGCCCATCAGGGTCGACAGCAGCAGTCGGGAACCTTTGGGCACAAACTTGCCCAAGACCTGACGGGTGCAAAGGATGAGCAGCAGCAGCAGCAGCAGCAGCAGCAGCAGCAGCAGAAGGAGGTGAAACAAAGAATGCTTAGAGATCTTGCTACAAGCTTGCCACTGAGTACAAGCTTGCCACCAGATGGGCTGACCACATGCAAGAAGGACCTGTCCCTGCAAGAAAACAGTAACCCGCACCACTGCTTCCAGCAAACCCACACTTTGCTTGCCAGCCAGCAGCAACATAGCCAACACAGCCGTGTTGATGATCCCTGTTCATAACAAACGCCCCTGTCAGCAACTCCATCTGCACCATGCCCAGCAATGTCCGGCGCGGGGCCCGGTCCCAGGGCGCGGGGCCTGGTCCCAGGGCGCGGGGCCTGGTCCCAGGGCGCGGGGCCCGGTCCCAGGGCGCGGGGCCTGGTCCCAGGGCGCGGGGCCTGGTCTCAGGGCGCGCCACACACCGCCACACCACACACCAACCACCTCCTTGCCAACCCACTCCAGCCGCAGGGTGCACTGCTCGTCCAAGGCAGCTGCGGCGAGGCTCACCTCCATGTCCAGCAGCGTCTGGCGCATGACCTGTGCCGAAGGTGGCGCCACGCGCAGCACCTCCCGCACGACAGCATCGGCATACGGCATCGCCTCCAGCACATTGATGCTCAGCTCAGGACCAAACTTGGCCATCACCTACAGCAGCAGCAGCAGCAGCAGCAGCAGCAGCGTCCTTGTATAATGGCATTGTCAGGCGCTTGATGTCAGCAGCAAGCGTGCTGTGTGATGCCCAGGGCAGCATCTCTATGTGTGCGGCGCTGCTGCAGGCGCTGTGCACAAATGCCGACGACAACTCTCTCAAAGAGATACCATGATCAATACTACCATGCTTAGTAGGACAGGGATGATTTTTCACAATTTAACTCTCAGGCCATCACTACGCCTGCCCTTGTCCTAATCCAATTAACGCACGGAAAAGAACGTGTCTGATGCATGGGGTTTGTCACTTGAAACCAAGATCATGTGCAGTGTGGAGGTGTGCCAGTCCCCCCACCTCGCGCTGCTCCTGCCTGAGCCTGTGCAGCACGCCCGGGAACTGCGGCAGGATGGCCAGAAGCGCGCTGATGCCCAGCCCGCTGGTGTCGTTGCCGGCAATGATGAGCCCGATGCCCGCATCAGCCATCTGCTGCTCACTCAGGTTGCCGTCCTGCAGTGCAGCAGCAGCAGCAGCAGCAGCAGCAGCAGCAGCGGCGGCGGCGGCGGCGGCGGCGGCGGCGGCGGGGGCAGCAGCAGCAGCATCGGCACACGTCCACCAACGAACATGTCAACAAGGCGAAACAGCGACAATTGGCATCAGGGCGGCAGCGCATGGCCAGCCGCACCAACACATGCAGTGCATGGCATGGCATGGTATGCCCAGGGCGCAGGCCGTGTGCCGCTGCGCAGCCCCGCACCGTGGTCTCAGTCTGGCGGCGCGCCTCCAGCATGTAGCTGAACACACTGCTCTGCTCCCCACCCTGCTGCTGCTGCTGCTGCTGCTGCTTCGCTGCCTTGCCTTCCTTGATGATGCGGATGATGTCCTGCTGCAGCTCCGCCTTGGCGGCGATGCCCTTGGAGAACCTGCAGTCGCAGTAGTAGCAGCAGCAGCAGCAGCAGCAGGCCGTGTGGGGACCAGATGTGAAGCAATGCAGCACGAACGTGTGCGTGGTGAATGCATTCCTGCAGCTCAGCTTTGGGCAGCAGGGCCCTTGAAAGCCCTGGGGGCCCATCAAGCAGCAGCAGCAGCAGCAATGAATGGTGAAAGCGAGAAGATGGAGGGGAAATGCTCCAGCTAATCCAACCAAACACATGCTGCTGATGTCAGATAGGTTGCTGTGCTGTTAGCTAGCCAAAACATGACGGTGGGCACGCACACAGGACAAGTGCCGCAGGTCCCTGGCAGCGTCAATGTTTGTTGTTTTGCTCGATGTTTGGTTGACTTCAACCACGGCTTGAAAAAGCATGCACAGTGCAAAACAGCAACCAGAATCCGGACAATGTACCAGGCGAGGCTCAGCTGGCTGCAGCCGGTGCCTGGGCCGCCCACAGAGGCGCGAGCAGCAGCACACGAGGAGCCCACCTGGTTCCCGGCAGCTGGATGGGCGGCGCAAACATGCCCTGGAAGAGCAGGTCCAGTTTGCGCTTGATGGCAGCCTTCTCCTCCTCAGGCACATCAAAGTCAACCTGAGGCGATTGTAAAGTGTTCGGTCATGTGTATGTGTATGGCCAGATGTGACCGCTCGTGCGGCGGTCAGAATCCTCAACTACCAACTGCCACGCAGGAGAAACCGCTCGTGCTGCCGTGTGCACGCTGCGGCACGTACCACACAATCACTTGCAGGAGGCCACCCGCACAACATGCAAGGATCGCCGGAGTGCTGCTGCTGCTGCTGCTGCTGCTGCTGCCAGGGTGCACTCCCCTCCCACGACCATTGCACGGCCGGTCAGGCTGCTCACCAGCAGTTGCGTGCTGAACTCAAAAGAAAGAGCCTGCAGTACACACACATACAAAAGCAGGTGCTCAAGTACAGCAAAATCAGTGTGCACGCAGAAGCCAATGGCGCTGGGCTCTAACTGCACCTGCGTAAGGTTGATTTCCAACCACCAGCTGATGGAGATGCTGCATGTGCAGGCTGTTCTTGTGGCGCAGCAACAAGGTCGATCCTATCATTCTATGTCAATGCCCATTCATTGCGTGACTCCAATACCACTGACACATAATGCTACCAAGAGCCTACGTGCAGCACACCTTGCCCTCTGCCCTGAGGTCCACTGGCTTGCCAGCAGCAGCCCAGGCCTCAAGCTGCTTCACGCAGATGGCCTCAATCTAGTGGCAGCAGCAGCAGCAACAACAGCAACAGCGGCAAGGGCTTGTCAGCAGGTACGCACTGGTACGGGTTCGTCCATGACATCGTGATTGGGCTCATCATCCCCGTACCCGTGCACTAACACTAACTGTCATAAACACTGCCAGCTCACACTGCGCAAAGTCCAGTGCAACAGCAAGGTGCCGAGAGTTTTGCTCTACCGTCGCCTTGCTCAGGTTGTCGACACAGGTATGAGCGAAAAAGACCCTGAGCGCAACAGCACAACACAACGCAGCGCGTACCTTGTCGAACATAATCACCTCATTCAACAAAGGAACCTCAGCAACATGGCTGGATATGGCTGGATAAACATGTCACCAACAACTGAAAGGAGGCAACTTGTTGAATGAGGTGATGACAATGTCAGCTGCAGCCAAGGCGTAGCCGGCACTCCTCAACGTGCGCAGTCACCCTCTGAGTGCGTCCCTGAGTGCGTCATAGGCGCAACAGCACCAGCCAAGTACCTCAATGCACTGAAACAGGCGGCCGGCGTATGTTTTCACAGCACTGCGGCTGTCGCGAAACCGCCTCACCTTGCCCAGGTAGTCGCGCAGCGCCTCCTTGGAGAAGCCTGGCGCCATCAGCTTGCGGCTGATGGCACGCGCAGCGGGGTCCTCCAGGTTGCGCCGTGCGTCCTCACCAAGCATGGCATACAGCGCGGGAGGGTTCCACCCCGTCATCACCTGCGGTGGCGACGCAGCCAAAGGATGATGAAACAAAAGTGTGAGCCGGAACGATTTGAGTTTGAAAGAAACTGGAGTGCTGTTGTCCGCAGCCAGGTGTCCCTTGCAGCAGTCATGCGTATGCAGCTGCAGCTGATCTGCTCAACTTGCCAATGGGTTGGAGACCAGTCAAAGTCTGGGAGTGATTCGGTAAAACACGAACAGGGACTGTACATAAAGCCTGTTGTTGCAGTGGCCAATTGTGCATTCAACTGCCGTGCTGCTGCAGGTCACCAATGTCAGTGACACTGCCAGCACAGCATGCGCATACTGTTGCTGCTGCTGCTGCTGCAGTGGACTGCAACTATGCATAACCAAACTTGTCACATAAACATACAGAGCGCTTTGCCATTGCTGCTACTACTGCTGCTGGTGAACTGCATCTACACACAAACAACAACATAAGATGCACGAGGTCAGCAGTCCCAGGCCACCAGCTGCATTACTGCCGCTGCTGCAATGCACGTCAGCATCTTGTTCAGCTGAGGTGCCACGTCAGCGCCCAACAGCGCCACACCTTGCTGTCACCAAGCTGCAGCAGGCTGCGCACAGCCTCGTAATCAACCACTGTGGTCATCTCATATGTGGTCAGCTTGAACTTGAACACAGGGCCATACTTCCTGCAAGCGGTCAGACATAGTCAAACATGGTCAACCCGATACGCACAGCATGTGCATCTCTGACAGCTTCGCACATGCTGCTGCTAACAAAAGTTACGCCCAGCTGTCTATAGACTTCTAGCTAGAAGGCAACTGCTCACAGGGCCATACTTCCTGCAAGCGGCCAGACATGGTCAAACATGGTCAAATGGTCAACCCGATACGCACAGCATGTGCATCTCTGACAGCGTCGCACTTGCTGCTGCTAACAAAAGTTACGCCCAGCTGTCTATAGACTTCTAGCTAGAAGGCATTTGCTCACCGGAAGCGCTCCAGCATGAAGGCTCCAGCACCTTTGCTTTCCAGCTCGCCATATTCCCAATGACTGGCAGCCAAGAGAAGTTGCCCTCTGCCAATGGAAGGCCATCCACATTGCCATGCGGCAGAACCTTCCAGCCAGGGCCACTGAGGTTTTTGGGCGGTGCTGCTGCGAGAGTTGACACATCAGAAAATGCTCCTGCGAAAGGGCACGCTGACTGAGGTGCTGCAGTTTCGGGCTCCTGTGCTACTGCCTTCAGGCTGGTAGTGCTGCTGCTGGTGCCTAAGCACAGTGTTGGGGCGATGGCTGGCACTATCGGCCGGAAAACGCCACAAGTATTGGGGGGTGCTGCGCGAACGGATTTACATGAGACATGAAGGTGCGGTCTGTGCGAAACGCCCGCATGCTGGTGAGTGTGTTGCAGCATGGTATGGCTCGTTGTGAACTTGAAAGCTGGTGCAGCTTACTGGCATATACAGCATATCACACGCTTTCTGCAGGCTATCAGCAAGATACGGCACAGATTTTGGTACACCTGCAGCGTGTGGAGGGATGACCCAAGCCCCAGACGTGATTACTAAAGAACGCAACCGGAGGCGCGGTGCTTTTGCCATTCTCCATCCGAACATATCATCCATCCGACTCGTGCTTGAACTTTGTGTTTTGACCTTCGCTTTCACGTAACCAGGGCGGGTCCCACTGACAACCGCGCCCTCAAGCAGTCACACCGGTGATCCCGACCTTGTGTAGCAGTTCTGCTGTTTGCATTAAAGTTACTTTCTATTTTCATGGACATGGTGAGCCTCACATTCATGGACATGGTGAGCCTCATATTCAACTGGACGACGAGTCATCCCAGTTTCCAGGGCATTATCCTGCCTCATTGCTGCTGCTTCAGAGTGCGTTTCTGTCAATCCGCGTATCACTTCACGTAACTTACTATTTGAAGTTACGCGACAGTAGGCGTTTCTGTCGATCCGCGTAGCACTCCGCGTAACAGTAGTGACAGTGGAGGTGACTCCGGTGACTTACGCGGTCTCACCTAAGCTACGCAGCAGGCATTTGTGCTCGCAGCGCTCTTAAGCTGCGTAAGAAGGAACAGGGAGGTTTAGGCTGCAAGCTTTCGTGTTTCATTCGCCTATAGGCACATTTATAATGTTCGTTCAAACTGATCTATTTACGTGGCAGAGCCACATTTCAGCCACTCCCTCAGTGCCTCGCCTTGCGCCAAACTCCTCTTTACGTTCCAAGCCTGAACAGAATGAAAATATTACTGGACTTGTGTTTGATTGCAGCGCATTTAAGCAGTAGCTGATGGCCTTGCTGCGAGCATCTATGGGCATGACATTTCATAAGTCTGAGCTGCAGCGCTACTCATAGAAAGCAGTATGTATCCTTGACGTTTATTCACAATTCAATGGTGGGTCTTTTGGCCAGGGTGATGGGGCAGAAGGGTTTAAGTTGGGCTACGCAGTGGGTGCTCGACAGAAACGGTGTTCCTCGCGTAACGGGTCACCCGACCGCGTAGTTTGTGATTCTATAACATTATGCGATACGCGAACGCCGCGTGACAGAAAGCACTCTCAAGCGGCAGCAGAGTGGCGTTCCACATCATGCGCATGAGCCTGGCGGAATTTTGGTGATTCTGCACCTTTAGCAACACTTAGAGGGGCTGCCATATACAGTGTGTGTGACGTGCATATTTTGCATATTTTGCTGTGGACCAAGGTAAGCTGGGCAGCTGCCTGCAGGCTGTGTGTCCAGTACACATGGTCGCCTTTCCGCCCCGGTGGGGCCGCGGGGCCGATGGCGCTGATGCTGAATGGGTAATATGAATGATGATGATGATGATGATGATGATGATGATGGTCTCTTTTCACATGGTACACTAGTAACAAGCAGCAGCACTTTTAACCCAGCAGGAAAGCGAAGTTATGTTAACGGGCGGCAGCCTTTGC
>JACERP010001075.1:0-28605 GCA_014080715.1 Scenedesmus sp. NREL 46B-D3 | reverse complement strand
CACTGCTGGGCACAGTCACACGGCACCGGTAGACCACCAGTGGAGTGCTCGCAGCAACAGCAACTGCTGCTCACTAGCCGCCAATGCCACCTGTGAACTTCCCAGCCGCTGCTGCAGGTACTAGCAGGACCTAGAGATTCACACGATCGCGCAACAACCACCCAGACAATGGCCAAAACCCCCCAACACCGCCGCGAAGCTCCCCGCATGTTGTGGGACAGGCGGCCGCACCTGCAGGTCGTAGTCGGCGCCCGCAAAGCTGGCAAAGGTCGACTCGGTGTCGGTGAGCTGGAACCTCGCGTTGTCCTCGCCGGCGCGCGTCAGCGTGATCACAAACGCGCGCTGGTCTGACGCCACCCCCGACACGCCACAGCACGGCAGCACGGCACGGCAGCACGGCAGTGTGAGGTGGGTGCCTAGGCCCAACGCAGGCATGTGGCCGGGCGTGTCCCCTCTCACACCTGCATTGTGAGGTGCTGCCGTGCGAGGCGGTGACCATTGCCTAGACAAGTACAGCTGCAATACGGAACAGATAGCAAGGCCACGCAGAGTCTGGGCCTCGGGTGGTCTGCTGCCGCCACCCTTGCATACACGTCGCTGCGCCTGCTGCAGCTGCTGGTCCGTGCTGCTGCCTGTGCTGCGCTGCACTGTGCCTGCCACCGCTGCACACCTTTGCTGCGTGGGTTGACCACGCGCCCGTCGATGCCTTGCGTCCCCTTCTCGACCTACACCACACAGCAGGCAGCAGCAGCAGGACCAGCAGCAGCAGCAGCAAAACAAACCACACACTTGAATGTCGGAAGCATCTGCAGTAGGCACCACTTATTGCTACAGTCTAGCATACTCTGCTGCATTGCTGCGGCTGTCGCATCGGGCAACGTTATGACGCTTGCTCACCTTGGAGGGCACCTCCTGCTTCCAGCCTGCTGGGTACTCGAAGGTGTACCTGATGGCAGCAGCAGCAGCAGCAGCAGCAGCAGCAGCAGCAGCGGCAGCAGCAGCGCGGCAGCGCGGCGCGTGTGCAAGGGAATTTGAACATTCTGCGGTAACCGCACTGCTGCCTGGTCAGAAGCACAGACAGTACAGCAGCCTTCATCACACGGCTCACAACAAGTGTACATTTTGCAAGGCGATGGCGTTGCATGCAGCATTGCGGCGCTGTACTGCTTGCAACCGCGGGGCTGCACCTCGCTGCCGCAGCAGCTGCATGCAGTGCCGTGAGGCAGGGCAGGCAGCTGGCTGTGCTCACTTTGGGCTCTCATTGGCGTTGCCTCCGTACCCGCCATAGCTAGTGGGCGGGGAGGCCATGCCAAAGAACTGGGCATAGGCTGTTGTCAGCCGCAGCGTGAAACGCAGCAAGATGTTCAAGGCGCAGCATGCGCGTGCATGTGTGTATAGCCTGGGGCCATGAAGTGACTTGGAAGCTGTCTATTTCACGCTGTGAGCAATGCCACAGAACAAGACATACTGTGAGGCTGACATCAGTAGATGCATTCTACATCTAGTAGTGCTGCTTCTGCTGTTGCTGCTGCAGCTATGCTGTCGTGGAGAACCGCTGGTGGTGCAGCTGCCGGATGGTTGACACCAGTCAACAAAGCATATACCACACATGAAAGCCCCAAAGGCCGGGGACAGCTGTTCTGGGGTGCTGCTCTGAGCTGGACACACTGATACAGCACGGCACACTGCTCAACCACGTTGCTGAGCAACCCCGCAGATCCCGGGGCCAGCATGCATATGATACACACCTGTATCAGCATGTGCTGCCTGCTGCATCAGCAGAGGCAAAGCGATGCTCGCCAGCAGTGCCTCCCTGCGAGCTACAGTCACGGAATCTGTCTGGCTAGGCTTGCACGCATTGGCAATAACATCCCGACGAGTTGCACGGTTAACGCTGGGGCGAATGTTGCTGAAGCAGCGAGCCTTGCTGGCTGTGCTGCAAGGTGCCGAGCTGGCTGTCCGTGTGGAGAGTGCCATGGTGAAGGAGGCTTGGCAGAGCAACGCGGAGGATGTCCAGCTAACAGTCTCTTTGCTCCGTATGAGCAGCTTAACCCAGCACGAAACGTCGTGTGCATGGGCCCCCACAGTGGGATAACAAGTCAAAGCCCTGAATAGCACCACGGTTTGACTGCAGCTTGATCCGCTGCCAAGCCCCAGTCAAGCAGCAGCGGAAACTCTCCAAGAGGCTTGAAAATGATGCATGTTTGAACTTGTGTCTCGCTGGAGAATGCAGCACTTGCAGGCTACATGCAGCTGGATCAGTCGTCAGGCCAGCCTGGCCACCATTCTGCTCTGCACCAAAACGCGTGACAATGCACTACGGTGTGGTGTCCGCCCTGTTGGCGCTGATGGCAGCCATACCAGCAGCAGGCCATCTCTGTTAAATTAACAGCTGCGTGCCACCAACGCACCCGCAAAGGCAACAAAGCTGCTCTGCTGTTATCAAAGCCCGGCTTTCCGTGAGTCACACAATGGGGAACACACGCATGACTAAATGTTGTCACCAACACACACTGTGGCAGGTCAAAAACCACCACAGATTTTCTACATCTGCAGCAACATACAAATTGCCGTACCGCTCCACAGCATGCGTCGTAGCGGCAGGGGTTTGCTCATGCACGCAGCGACAATGTGCAACAACACCAACAGCTTGTTGATCGACAGCTGCGGCAGCACGCTAGCTCAATCAAGGCTCTGACACAGCTATGTCAACACAGCTACAGAATTACAGCCCGATTCACTAGAACTAACAATGGGGATATGCAGAGCGGCTTCAATGGCGTTCAAGCCAGCATACTTGCATGCGCTAACGCTGGGAGTCATGAAGTGAAGGAGCCGCCACAAGAATTGGGTCACTTGTTGACCGTGTGGCCCCTCTTAACAGTACGTCATGTGTCTGCGGATGCCTCAGCGAACATCTGCCTGCCAACACGCCACCGGCACCCTGGAAATGACGACAGCAGTGGCTACAAGAATGAACAGGGCGGGTGCGCGCACAGCAACCCTACAGCTTTGCGTAACACAACGCATAGTAAACGACAACGCACCCAACACACACCAAACACAACACGCAAGCTTCCTGCCAACGCCAACCTGCTGCAGCTGTTGGCGGCCAAAAGATCGCTCACTAACTTAGAAGATGCTTGCTCATATGCTTGCTGCATCACACCAAGCTAACAGCGTTCACTCAAAGACCCTGCTGGTAACCTGATGTCGACACCTGCCAAACACATTCATGAAGTTACGTGACAGGCAGCTTGGCGGCTGCCCTGCTCACTAGCTCACACCATCTGCAAAACAAGGGTCGACAACCCCTGGAGATAGACTGAGCCCACACAAAAACAGATAAGGAGGAAATTTAAGGTAGCTAGGTAAGATGGAAGTCAGCTGTTTGCTTGCACCAGCCACAACTACATCTTTGAGCTCTGTGTGCAAACCTTGTTGTTGGTGCAGCAAGATCACGACAATGCAGCCGACACTGGAGCAACTTCTGGTCACGAAGGCTGCATCCTACACCTAGCCTAAAGCCCTCACCATATGGCCAGCATGCCTACCAAGCTACACAGCAGCCACTGCCTGTTACACTGCCAAGTTTGCAACATGTAATAGCAGCAGCTGGAAGTCAGCCATGCAACACTGCCTGTGCTGCAACGCTACAGCAAAAGTCTGACCCAACGCGGTGATCACCTCGCACCTGCAACTCATCGCAAGCCAGCCAACCGACAACGACCCAGCTGCAGCAGCACTGGCTGGTGCCCCGCCAATTGCGGCGCCATGCCGCATAGCCTACTTGCTTCGACTTTGCTGCGGCCAGACAACAAAGTTTGAGCACTTGGAATTGCCTGCACAAACAGCAACAGCCATGCAGCTTGCACACACCAGCACCACCGCGCTCCAACAACAGCATTGCTGCATAACTGCGCATCACCATCGGCAGCAGCAATCGGCAACCCCAACCGGATTGAAGTCAACATGCAGTGCAAAAGGCAAAATTTTGACAAGGCAACTATGCAACACGCATACGCTTGAAAAGGCAACTACGCAACACAGTGCCAGAAGCGCCTCAACCGGCAAGGTCACTGGTGTAAATCCACAGAGCATCGCCACTCAGCCAAAGCCACACGGCATCACAATAAGACATCAACCACAGCCAGCAGCAGGCTGTTGCCCAGCCAGAGCGTCTCCATCGCCTGCTCGTCCTAGGTAGCAGCGCCGGCCGGCAGGCCCAGAGCAGGCCCTTCTGCCGTGAAGCCTGCCAGCAGCAGCGCGCCAGAGACCTGAAACGGCGACTTGGCAGCGCTGCCAGTCTTGGGCAGCTTGGCACCTGGAACTGCCGGCGCTGGCGTGTCGACAGCGGCAGACCCGGGGGTGAAGATGGCCTCAAAGGGTGAACCAGTCACACTGCTGGGCGCTGCTGGCAGCTGCACGCCTGGCAGTGCTGCCATCTGCGTGTCTGCGTCAGCTGCAGCTGCTGCATCGCCTTCATGCGCCTCAAAAGGCGACAGGGGCCAGCTGCTTGGCGCCTCAAAGGGCGTTGCGCCTGCGTCTGCGTCTGCTGCTGCTGCTGCTGCAGGAGTAGCAGCAGGGACGCTGGTGCCGCTGCAACCAGCGACGCGTACGCTGCAGGGCACTGCGCGCGCCTCACCGCTGCTGCTGCCGCGACTTCCACAGCTGCTGCTGCAGCATCTGGAGTTGACGCAGGTGACGACTCGCCCGAACTGAACTCTCGTAGAGTTGCGAGCCCATGCATGAAAGACGGCTCAGCACCAGCAGCAGCTGGCGGCAGCTCATCCTGCGCTTCTTGCTGCTGCTGCTGCTGCTGCTGCTGCTGCTCGTGCATGGCTGCAGCTGCATCAACTGCCGCCACCTGCTGCCCAGCTGCTGCTGCCGCCGCCGCCGCCCGCTGCTGATGCCGCTGCTTTGACTGCTGCCTCAACATCAGCGATGCTGGGCGGTGGAACTGGAGCCTTCTGCAGGGCCTTCAGTTCTTTGACAATGTCGTCAAAGCTGGGCCGCTGGGTGTGGTCCTGGGCCCAGCAGCGCAGCATGAGTGCTACGTAGCCCTGCACGGCTGCGCCCAGCTTGCGCACGCCTGGCAGCTTGGCGAACTCCTGGGGGTCTGACGGCAGCTTGGGGCGCAAGCCTGCAGCGACAGCAGCAGCAGCAGCAGCAGCAGCAGCAGCAGCAGCAGCAGCAGCAGCAGCGTGCACAGTTGTTACCCAATCCAAAACTGAGCTCGTGCCGCCCGGTGCAGCACAGTGCTTGCCACCGGGCCCAAGTCATTGCGCAAACTCTGTGCTCTTTGCGCCTGCCTACATCCTGGTCGCGATCTGCTGGCTGGACTCTCTGGGCTGCGCCATGCCTTCACGTACCAGGTGCTGACAACAGGTGTTACAAGCACAAGGTCGGCATCATCGCAGGCAAACCCCTCAAAGATACTGACTCCTCTCTCACACACTCCCTTGACTCTTGCTTCTAATGAAAAGAGACGCAGTGACGTGGCAGTACACCACCACGTCGACTGGTGTGGGGAACACCAGGGTGGGTGCCCAACCAACACGTCCCAGGAGACTGACTGCACACAGCCAGCAGCCATCGAGACCCACCCGAGCGCACTGCGTTGGCGATGTGCATCTGGTGGTAGTGTGGGTGCCGGCAGAAGGAGTCCCCGCAGTACGCGTACGGCGCCTCCCAGGGCAGCCGCCAGACCAGCAGCTCCCACAGGCAGATGCCGAAGCTGTAGACGTCGCTGTAGGTGCCGTAGTGCACGCGCGCATCAAAGCTGAGGGCTTCCGGGGCGCACCAGCTGGGGTTAATCTCCAGCTGCTTGCTGGTCACGATCTGGCCCTGCACGCACGACATATGCAGCAGCAGCAGCAGCAGCAGGTTCAGTGGTGCTGAAGTGCACACGCATGTTGGCATGACAGCGTCCCAGACAGCAAGGCAGCTGGAGTTTAGCATAGGTCATCCTGGCTCTGCATCCACAGCAGCAGCAGCACCAGCAGCAAGCGTCAAGTGATACTGCAGCGAGCTGCCATTGCATCTGAGAGCTTGTGGGCAGCTCCAGCTGGGTTGCATCTCAATCTACTTCCTAGTCACATCGTGACCTTGCTCTCAAGGAAGCAGCAGCAGCAGCAGCAGCAGTGATGAGAGTGCAGGCGTGCCCCGAGTCACACCACCAACCCACAAGCTGTCAGTACAAACATCTGAATCCACAGCCCTGAACCCATGTCAAGCGACCTGTGACAGCCACAGCCACAAGCACCCTGCAGAATTAAGCCCAGTCATCACACCTGCACACTCTCACTCTTTCCAACCCCACGCGGATCATGTCCCATCGCCATACATATTTCACTGTGCTTCAGAAGCCGGGCCGTGCGGATGCCCCGGCCATCCCACAACAGCCCTCTTTGACTCGAGGCTGCATGACTGCCAGCAGGCCCAGCACCAGCAAAGCATGCAGCTGCTGCCTTGCAGCCAACGTCCGCGCCCTCTTTGACCCCAGGATGCATGACTCACAGCCAGCCCAGCACCAGGAAGGCATGCACGGCTGCAAGGCAGCAGCAAGCAGCCAGCGCCCGCACCTGCTTCAGCATGTGGCTGAGGCCCAGATCGCCGACCTTGACCGTCAGCCCCGACTCCGCCGTCCCCTTGCAGAACAGGTTGGCGCTCTTCAGGTCCCGATGCAGGAAGCGCAGGCTGTGCAGGTGGGCCATGCCCTGGGCCGCATCCAGCGCCAGGCTCAGCGGCCGGATACGCCTGGCGACAGCGGAGCTGTACCGTGCCTGCATGGGATAGACGGAGACGGAAACCGGAACCAAAATCAAGGAGAGGGTGTTGGGTGGGGAGGGTGGATGGAGGCTGCCGTGCGTGGCTATCACCGGCACGCACATGTACGCGCGTGCGACAGGGCGGCAGGTGTGATGCGCCATGGCAGAGCTGCAGCGGGCCCCGTGTTGTCAGGCAGCGCTGTTACAGCTGGCACCATACCAAGTACACTGGCGAACACAGGCTGCGCGTTCGCCAGTGTACTTGGTACGGTGCCAGCTGTGACAGCGCTGCCTGACAACGAGACCGGCCAGGAGACAAGCAGCTGCCAAGCCACCGCAGCACAGCGCCCACCCCACACAAAGGCCCCCCACACCCACACCGACCCAGGTGGCTGACCGCAGCAGCAGCAGCACCCCACCTGCTCCAGGACCTTGTTGAGGCTGCCGCTCTCGCAAAACTCGGTGATGACCGCTGGCGGCCGCACGCACACGCCCATGAAGAGCACCACGTTGGGGTGGCGCTGCGCCTGCAGCGTCTCCACCTCCCGGCGCAGCTCAGACAGCTGCGCCCTGCGCGCGTACAGGTGGTGCGGCAGCAGCAGGGGAGTTGCGCACTACGTACAAGGCTCGGCTGTACACATCCCGCAGCTAACAGGCAACGCCACATGGTAGCACCCCAGCTGTGGGGTAGCGCATCATCTGCTCTGCGCACGTTGCAGCACGTCTGGAGGGGCGCAAGGCTGCAGGGGGGGGGGTGCTGAGACTTCCAGAAGCTCCGCCGACAGCACAACCAGGGCTCGACGGGCAGCTGCTGGGTGCCACGCAAGGCTGGCAGGGTCGCATGACACGCACACACACACGCTGCGATGTGCCGAGGTGCCCGGCTGCTCTTGCGCCACCATCAACCCCACTCGCAGCTGCCAGGGGCTCGACCGCTGCCGCTGTGCTGCGCCGCACCCCACCATGCCCTGACGCAACCACGAGCACGGCGCAAGGCTTGCGCACCTGTCCCAGGTGACCGCCCTGCCGCCCTCCTGCTTGTTGGCAGCGTTCAGGAACTTGACGGCCACCACTGTGCCCTTCAGCAGGCGCCGCTCCACACAGCCAAAGGAGCCCTCTCCCAGGTAGCGCTCCTTGTGGCCCCAGTCTGCGAACGACGAGGGTGAAAAGTCATGAAGACAACGTGCCGGTCACTGCACGAATGATGAACTGAAAACCACACCTGGATGGCAGCTGAACGAGCAAGCTCGCATTGATGTTGCTCTCATAATAGCTGATGTTGACGTTGCCGAATACGGCTGACTCATACACAACGGCTCAAGGGAACGTGCGACGGCTCAGCAAGGCGTGCAGCATGCGCAAGTGGCGTCTGACCTCGCAAACGTCCCTACAGGCCCCTCTTCAACAATAAAATTAATATATACAATAAAAGTAACTGTGCGCTGTGCGCCTGAGGCAGCTTCACATGCACCCGGGCCACTCCAGCAGGCCATGCCACCAGGCACTTGGGCCGATAAACCCACAGGCACAGACCTGCACAAAGCACTGGGGCAACAACATGGAGCTCGCATGCTTCTCACACCCAGCATGGCTGTGCCGCGGCAGCCTCTTGCCGCCCATATTCTGTTGCCACAGCACCTGTCCCGTGCCAGACTGATTGGCCCACAAGACAACTCGCTCAGATGACGCAACGCATTGTCATGCTTCAGCTGGCCGTGTTCCGCCATGCTTGTGTTTGCACCCGCGCTCCTGCACCCCACACATCAACTTGCAGAGCACCCTAACACAAAACACAGGCCTGACATTCACCTGGTTCAAACTCCAGCATGGCCATGTCCACGTTGCACCTGCTGTCCACGATCTCGCGCGCCCACAGCGTGGTGTTGCGCCGCAGGAACGAGCGCCGCCCATGCAGCGCGAGTGGCGGCGGCGGCCGCTGCTGCTGCTGTGACTGCTGCTGCTGCTGCTGCTCAGATGGCAAGCACTGCTGCTGGTCTGGGTGCTGTTGCTGTGGCGAAACATCCTGCTGGGAGGGCTGGTCTGGCTGCTGCTGTTGCTGCTGCTTCTGCTGCTCCGCCTGCTGCTCCTTCTGCTGCTGCAAGTGCATGCAGATCTGCTCGTCAAAAGAAAACCCACCAAAAGCCTGCGAAGGCTGCTGCTGCTGCTGCTGCTGTGGCTGCTGCTGCTGCGCAGCATGTTTTACACCAGAGCTGGGCTGCTGCAGCGGGACAGCCGCTGGCGGCTGGCCTTCTTGCGATTTCCGCGGCTGCTGCTGCTGCTCCTGCTGCAGCGGCTGCAGCCACCCTGATGGGATCTGCGCTGACGGCTGCATGTGCACTCCAGGCACCACCACCAACTGCGAAGACATGCCGCCCAGACCAGGATACATCTGCTGCTGCTGCTGCTGCTGCTGCGGCGGCGGCGGCTGCTGTTGCTGTAGACACGGCAACCCTCCAAATGCACCAGGCATCGCCGATGCTGCTGCTGCTGCTGCTGCTGCAGCAGCCTGCCCTTGCACTGGTGTGCCAGGCTGTAGCTGGCTGCCCGCTCCTTCCAGCAGCTGCTGCTGCCCGAGGGATGGCCAGCCGATGAAGCTTCCAGATCCTGCTGTGCCGCTGTTGGGCGTTGCCTGCAGCAGCTGCACAAGGCTCTGGGACCCGCCTGCTGCATCTCTTGCGATGGACGGGTAGTATTCCGCTGTTGCAAGAGTCAAGAGTGGGTGTTCGCATCGGCGACATAGCAGTAACCGGCATCAATGAGAGAGGCATAGCTTAAGAGTGCGATGATTGTTGGTGAAACGCGTCGTATGTTGCTGCTGCAGTACAATGAGGTGCGTGCATCAAGTCAGCTCCTGCTGTGCCTGCTCTGCTGTGCTGGCAGCACCTGCTGTAGCTGTGCTGGCAGCAGCAGCTGCAGCTGCTGCTGCTGCTGCTGCTATGGCTGTGGCGGCTGCTCCCACCGGCTGCTAGAACACAGCTACGCGCGCGATGAAGGCTGGATCATGACATGTTGCGCAGATCGAGCAGAATCGAAGTGGCATCAGCGGGCTTCGCCTCACCGTCAACGCCAAGCTTGATCAGGACGTGTGACAGGCGCAGTTTCCAGCGCTTGACGCTGCCGCTCTTGCCAGCACTGAACAGCAGCAGCGCGGGCGAGCCCTCGTTGACCACGCAGGGGGCGGCCAGCAGGTGGTCCATGCCAGTCACATGTGCTGTGTTTCCGAGTGCAGCAGCAGCAGCAGCAGCAGCAGCAGCAGCAGCAGCAGACAGGGAAGTAGTCAGAGGCTTGCACAGCAATGTGCACAAGCCCTTGATGCCGGCTCAGGGAGCAGCAAGCACGTGGGCCATGCCAGTCACATGTGGTGCATGCAACATAACAAGCAGGTGATGACATTAGGGCAGGTGCAGAAGAAGCAGGTGTGTGACCACGGCACACAGAGTAGTTGGCATATCGTCACAGAGAAAAAGCATGGCGCATGGAGGGCTTGGCACCGGCAGGCCAGTCAGACAGCACCATGGCACATGGCCATAGCACTCATGCATGCAGCCAAACCAATGGTCAAGGCGTCGCCCAGCAACAATCCAGCAGCTGATGCCCGCACACGCAACAGCAGCAGCACGGGCTCCTCAAAGCCACGGCAGCGGCGGCAGCTCACCGTCCTGCAGCACCACCGAGTCCGGCCACCACTGCTCAGGCTCGGGCACGCTGCGCCGCCTGCCGCTGCTGCCGCTGCCGCCGCCTGAATGCTGCCGCTGCAGGCCCCAGGCGGCCCCAGCCCTCTGGAAGGCGCCGGGGGTCAGGCGGTGCAGCGCGATCTGGGGCGGGGCGGCAGCACAGGCGGCACCACAAGTTGATGCGCCAGGTGCGCTGGAAAGTGCCAGCATGCACACTGCGCACCCAGAAGATGACGCACTTGGCGATGAGTGTACGCTTGCTGAAGCACACGCTACATGCAATACGGCCACACATGGCAGCCAGCGTGGTGCAACATGGTGCGTGTCTGCGCGTTCTTGCACGAGTGCCGCCCACATCAGAGCTTCAGCTAGTGCGCATCCACGTGTCCTAATGCAGCACCCAAAATGCTGCTGCCCGCCTTGCCGTGTCTGCAACAGAGCATGCAGCGGCAGCCTCCACCGCTGCCAGCCCAAATAGCATGCAATCACAGCGCTTGGGACAAACATACACACGCCAGCACTGCTGATGCCTACTGCTGCTCATTTTGCAACCAACACGCCTGTGCCCTCCACCTCTGCTCATCCCATCGGCATGCAAGCACAACATTTCACAAACACACACAGCAGCACTTCAGAAATCCATTGCGGCTCATATCACCAGCCAGCGCAGAGCAGCACGGCTGTGCCCTCCACCACTGCCACCCCAATCAGCATGAAGCACCACAAACTGTGCACTCACTGCACACATACCTACTCACACACTCATGGCTGAACCAAACTGCTGCCCACCTTGCCCCTTGAGGGCTGCAGCTGTGCCCGGCACGACTGCCAGCCCTAACAGTCAGCTACCACCACAAGCTGTGCACAACATCACACAGGAAAACCCACACCGACGCTTCAGGCCGCTGCTCACCTTGCCGCTGGAGTGGCCGCAGCACAGCATGCCTGTGCCCTCCACCACCGCCAGCCCCTTCACCGACAGGCCCACGCCCCGCAGCCACCCCTGCACGTTGGGGCCGCACTGGCTGCTGGGCATGATGCACAGCAGCGGCGTCAGCCAGTCGGCACAGCCGCTGCTGCTGCTCGCGCCAGCACCATCAACAGCAGCCTCGCCATCCACTTTGGAGCCCTCAATGCTGCTGCTGCTGCTGCTGTTGGTGACCCAGATCACAACCATGCCATTGATGTGGCCGGTCACCAAGTACGGCAGCACGGCCTGGGCCTGCTGGAGCTCCGGCAGCAGTGCGGCATGCAGCGCGTGCGCAGAGAAGGGAGACCTGTTGGCTGCAGGCGGGCTGCCGGCTGTTGCTGCGGTGTGGCCCATGCTGCTGGCACTCAAGGAGCGCGCTGGCTGGATGCTGTTGGGGTACAGCAGCGTCATAGCAGTGACCGGAGACCTTCACAGGAGGGGCGGCAAGGGACAAGAAACCAAGAAAGCGGCCAGAAGGTAGCAGGGTTAGGACTGAGAAACTGAGCAGGCCACGGATGCAGGGCAGCGTGGCCGTTGTGCTTGGCAGGCAGCACATGAGATATGCTTGAAGGATATGCTGGGGGTATGTCAGGCAACAAAGTGCAGCGAGTTGGCTGGCTGCTGTCAGGGTGCAGCAGCGTCGGGGCGGTCACGGCAGGCCTGCGTTGAGGAGCAGCACATGTGCGTCACGACGGAAGCAGCAAAGCAGCAGCAGGGCCCGTGCTGGGTGCCGCAGAAAGGCATCGACTCTGCTTGGGAGGTCTGCTGCGCCTGAAGTCAGGGATGCCAGCTACACTGCCTACAGTGCTGCAGCCTATGAAACATGCATGCTACAATGCGACAGGCAGCACCTGCAACCAGGACTAGGTGCCACAAACCGACAGCTATAAACTGCCTGAACCCCGCAACAGTGTCACACGTGAGCTCCGGAAAGTCCACATAAGCAGCAGCTGCATGCGTGCAGAATGACCTTGATGATGCTGCCAAGCATTGTGTCGCCCCACAACAACCTCACCTGCCAAGCCATTCGCACTCGCCAATGCTGATACTGTCCAGCAGCTTCGGCACAGCACAACCAGCACCATTGCCGCTGCTGCTGACACCCCCACCCTCCCAGCCAGCACTGCTGCTGCTGGCACCCTGCCACATCTGCAGCGTGGCCGTTGCTGCGCTGTCCCCAGCAGCCACAAGGGCCCGGCCCTGGCAGAGCAATATGCTGCTGACACGCGCAGCTTCAGAGCTGATGGGGGAGCAGCTGGGGCCTGCTGCTGCTGCTGCTGCAGGCGGCTGCAGCAGCTGCTGATCTGCGACTAGCCCATCTGCCGCTGCAGCGGCAGAATCATTGAGCCTGCAGCAGCAGCAGCACAAACAGCGGCAGCACAAGAGAAAAGGAGGTGCTCCTCTGGTTTGTCACCTACTGGCTAAAGGCGTGACTGTCAAAACAACATGTCAAGACCAATTGACATATGTCACATTGCAGGCTGGTGGGCTGCTAAAATGTAGCACCTACAGCTCAGCAGCCCTCCTAACACCAGTACATCATCATTGCCACGCTGTCAAATGTAACACGTCATAACAGTCACAGCCAGGTCATACCGCCGCCTACCTGCAGACCAGCAGCTCCCCCGAGTCCAGCCCAGCCCAGCAGCAGCTGCCATCCAGCTGCACTGCCAGTGCAGTGATGCCGCAGCCTTCTGTGACGTACACAGCCTCCTTCCGTGATGCGTTGCTCAGCGGCACCCTGCCCAGCAGGCCCTCCTTGTCGCCCCACAGCACGTTGCCTGCAGCAGCAGCAGCAGCAGCAGCAGCAGCAGCAGCAGCAGCAGCAGCAGCAGCAGCATCGGCAGCATCAAACAGAGCCAAACACAGCACCAGAGCTGAGCTGGCTTCAGCTGTCCGTGCAGAGGCTTCCAACAGCCGCCGCGGGTGGCGTGATGCAAGCATGAGCAGAATGCACACGATGATGCAAGCATGAGCAGAATGCCCACGATGATGCAAGCATGAGCAGAACGTGCACACCAGGCGGTGGAAGCACGAGCAAAGCAAACGCCAGCTGCAGGCAAGATGCGCAAGTGCGCGTCGTGTGGTGCACCACACCTGCTGAGTCCTGAGCAAGGCACGTGATGCCCTCGATGTGCTTTGCAGCGCACCGCGCAGCCTGCAGCAGCAGCAAAGGCGCACCACAGCAAACTCAATTCCCTGCTATTTGCACGGCCGCACCAGCTGCCACTCCAACAGTGACAGTGCATGTGCTTCATGCAACGTGACTGAGCTTGGCAGCAGCAGCAGCAGCAGCAGCAGCAGCATCAGGACATAGCCTTTTATCTTTACATTCACAGCAGTTGGCATAGACGTGTTATGCAGCAGCAGCAGCAGCAGCGGTTGGCACACCCCTCACCGTGCTCATGGCCCCCGCCCTGCGGATGTTGCAGCCCGCGGCCCACGTGACCTCGTAGTCGTGCGTGGAGGGGCAGAACGCGATGTGCATGCCACGCACATGCGACCCTGCATGGCCCATGCGCTTGCTGCGAGGGAGCCAAGGGAGAGGGCGGCCCAGCAGCAGGAGACACAGCAGCAGCAGCAGCAGCAGCACAACCAGGCAGACACCCTTGAGGGAGCTGGCAGAAGTTGATGATGGCTTTGGCATGTTGGGGTGCAGCTGCCACAGGCCGGAACTCGCATTGCAAGCGCCCTGTCTTGTGCTTCAGCACCCAAACAAAAATCCCTACAGGAACCTGTTGCATGATGGTGCCTTGCAGGGACCTGGGCAGCTAGCATGCTGCCAACACGCCCTGCTGCCGCTGCAGCTGCCGCTGCTGTCGCTGCTGCTGCTGCTGCGCACCACTCAGCATCTGTGCCCTCCAGCAGTGTTGCGCAGCTGCTGGTGCGCCCCTCCTGCAGGGCGTTGATGGGCACGGCCTGCAGGCGCCGCAGCAGCCTGGCAGCAGCAGCCCCCGCAGGCCAGCCGCACAGGGCCACACAGCACACACGATGCAATCGACTTGATGTGATGCAGTCGTACTGACAAACAGTGCGGAGGGAGAGCGATGTGCAGGCAGCTGCTGCCGATTTGCCGTATGCGTGTGATGCAGCCGGGGCGTGGCCTGACCAACAGGGAGCACGGCACATCAACAGAGCAGTGCATGCGCTGCTGGAGCAACCGCCAACAACCGAGCAGCAGGCTGCAGGCATATGCTTGCAGGAACATAGCTGCACAACACACAGTGACAAATGCTGCTGCTGCTGCTGCTCTTGCTGCTGGTGGTCACCTGCGTGCCAGCTGCACTGGCCTCAGCAGCTGCTTCGCCAGCCTCCTGCCTTGGCCGCCCCGCTGCTTGGCAGCAACACGGACCTGCTGCCTGGCCGGGGCAAGGGGCTGCTGCGACAAATTATGACAATGAACAAGGCACACGCCGACTTAATTACGCCCAGGTGTTCTGTGATGTGCTGATGGTCAACATGGACATACAGCAACAACCAAGAGGAAATGCATGCTGCTGATGGGTGCATAGTGTGCCTGATAACCCCTGCAGCCACTGACGCGCCACATGTCACTTTGACGATGTGCTTTGGTTACACAACATGCATGGATAGTTCCCTGCGAGCTGGGGGCACTGCACGATGACGATTGGCAGGATGGAGGCAGTTGGTCAGCCGGCTGCAGTCACGCTGCCTGCCGCTGCCGCTGTTGTTGTTCCCTGCTGCTGCTGATTCTCGCTGCTGCTGCACTGCAGCTTGGTTACACACCATTGCAGCTGCTGCTGTGGGCCCAACCGACTTCTCCATGCGAGGAGCAACCACCAGCGTGCCTGCAGGCAACAACCATGGCACATGTCAGTTGCCTGCACCTGTACAATTACCTACGCGGCCTACACGGCAGCAGGGTGCAGACATGTGCGTTCACACATGTCATAGCACAGCCGCAACATCGCTGCAGTGCCAGACTCACCATTGACTGGCAAACCCAGGCTTTTGCCTTGTTGCTCCATCCTCCCCTGCATATCCGCAAGCCACCATGTGCCAACGAAGACAAACGACGTGATTTGTGCGATGCGTCTCTAGATGCCGGCATGACAGAGCACCAGGCCACCCTGCAGTTGCTGCCGGGTTGCTACTGCTGCCTGTGCCATCTTCTGCCATGTTACGGGATGCTGGCCAATCAAGGCCTATCAAGTTGTGTCACCGCACATGAAGTGCAGTGTAGGTGACATGTTTGAGTTCCAACCCTTGCTGCGTGCTCACCGGGTGGCTCTGTCGGTGCACAGTCCCACTAAGCCATCCAAGCTGAGCACGCACCTATCATATGCGGTGTTCAGCTATGAGCCAGAATAGCAATTACGCAACTGCATCAACGGTGCAAACACGCAGCAAGAAAGCCCTCAATTGCTTTGACAATGATGAGTGAGTCTGGCGATCGCTCCGTGTCTCCGTAGTAAGTCACCAATTGAAATGTTTTCAAAGCTATGATGCAGGTATATGGCACATTTCAGTCAGAGCTAGTACCCAAAGTATCACTGGCATTGTTAGTCGAGGTACGGGTGGGCCGGGTGGGTGACTTCTGCCAGCTGGTCCGGTCGCTGCGCTCGCACCCTGTGACTCGGTGTGGCCGGAACCAGCTTTATGGTAATTTGCCGAGGTTGCAGCATTCCTCTTACTCCACAGCAGCGCTATGCGTTGTTGCCTCTGTCAGAGGTGCAGTCTCTGCTTCTGCTGCTGCCATCCAGCTGAGCCAGCAGTGCTGACACCCCACTCCATCCGCAGCAGCTGGCTATGGACCTTGATGCTTGTACAGGCCGACTGTGCGCCAAAACAAAATACACAAACACAGTATCACAGAGGATGCAAGGCATGCCAGACACAGAGAGTTGCAAGCCACCACACCACTGCATGCTTGGTTGAACAAAGTCATGGCCACCAGCCGCGCAGCTGGTGGCAAGGAAATTGTTCAGTATGAAGGCATTATACATTTCTGACAGTAATATCTCATGCCTGAGCACCCACTACCACCCAACAACCGTGTGTAACAGCTGGGTTTGTGAGCAGCCAGCTGTACTACAGCAAGTTGGAATTTAATACGCATAATAATCATGTAATTACAGCTATCATAACAAACTGCAGCTGCAGCACGGAAGCGGATAAACCGCAGGCATGAAGAGCAGGCTAAAGAACTTAGCCACAGGTTAGCCTGGGCTAAGCACTACTTAGCTCGCGGTTAGCCTGGTTAGCCTGGTTAGCTTGCAGTTAGCCTGCCAGCCTGAGGCTGGTCAGCCTGCGCCTGTAGCCATCGTGGCAAGCACAGTATACCTAATTGGCAGCCCTCTTTGCATGTAAACCAGGGCTCGCAACCACCATGTAACAACTTCGTCCAGCTGGATCAGATTTCGCAGCCAGTATCGTCTAGGAGTGCAGCCGCTCGATGCCGCTTGCATTTCTTGCGGGACCAGCTGCGGCACTTTGTCGTGCTGCAGACGAGTGCTTGAACATGACACGCATGCACAGAGAGACGCCTTGGCTGAGAAGTGCAATTTCCTATTATCAGTAGCGAGCAAAAAACTCTTGCAAGCGTTTCCAAGCATTCCGGCAAGCTGACCGCAGAAGTTAACCAGTAACCACCTGCACGGCACACCTGCGGCGCAGCCTCGGAGGTTGCTGCTCCTACCTTTAGTCGCGCCTTAATTACATTTGTGACGTACTATAAGCATCTCCGGAGCATGCATGCAGCCACGCACGCTTGTATAGCCTGCGGTTTCATCGTGGCAGAAACGGCCAGCGCGTTAGTCCAGTGCAAAACGAGCTGCGCTCCAGAGATGATGTTGTCAGACCTACATTCATTGATGTAAAGGGTTGCAGGAATTGATGTTATTCTATTCCGCGCGGATGCCGTGCTTCTGGTCTGTGCATGGGTTCCCAGCATGTAGCTCAACCAGCCGACAAAGTGCCACTCATTGTGTTCTGCAACATACACAACCCTGTGACACATGTTGGACTCTGAAACCTGAGCTGATGGGCTGCACTGTGTCGGCTGGTCCCGGTTGGGCAGCGGACCTGAAAAGCCTTTCTTAAGCAATGAACCCTCCCTATCGACTAAACACATGCATTTTTTGACATATGACCAAACAGATCTGGAAAAACTTTACTAATTGACGACTGGGAAAAGCCCTGTCAATTTATCATGGGTTTCTACGGTATGTCACAACCTACAGGAAAGAAGGCAGAACATCCCGAAAAAACTAGCTGCTCACAAGCACATACATCCTATCCTGGTTGAAGTACACCTTGTTGCTGATGCTGCTGCCTTTTCCATTAACATTATCAGCACAAGCCCTGCTGCCCACCACTCCAGCAGAACTCACACCCTCCGCAGCAGCTGCTGCTGGCACTGCCCCTGTCACAGAGACCCTGCAGCCACCATTGCCACTGCTGCTGCTGCTGCTGCTGCCGATGCGAACAACATCAGCAACACCAAACTGGTACAACCCAGGCTGCACCAGCAGTGCCTGCAATCTCACCCTCTCCCTGCTGCCTGGAGCAACCTTCACCTGCAAGCCACTGTAGCAGCCCACGAGGAACACCCCAGCATCCACCAAACCCTGCTGACTAGACGCGGCTGTAACACCTGCTGCTGCGACGGCAGGCGCAACCTGTACGCCAGCGGCGTGTGCAAAGGCAGAACGCATGCTGCTCCCTCGTGCAAGTGGGCTGAGTCCTGCAAAGCCACCACCACCAGCAGATGACGCTGCTGCAACAGAGGCTGCTGTTGGCGAAGCTGAAAAAGGAGAACGGGGCTGCTGGGGGGCGCCAGCCACTGCTGCTGCTGCACCGCTGCTGCTGCTGCTGCTGCTCAGTAGGTCAGTGACATGCAGCGTGACCAGCAGCTGAAGGGAGTCCTCGCGCTCATTGGTGTCACTTGCATCCGCTGCTGCTGCTGCTGCTCTTGTGCCACTGCTGCTGCCGCTGCTACTGTAGCAAACATCCAGGTCCAGGCACAGCCACTCGCCAACCTGCAGACATGCAAAGCAGCGCAGGTGCATTGCTACCTGATCCACCACCGTCCACAACCTGCAGTATATGGGACTTGCAAGGTGCTGAGCCGGTTCCGGACACCCATAGTACTCACGCATTGCCCTGAACCATACGCCCTGCTACCACCAGCCCCCTTGAAAACACAGCAGTCACTACACCAGCCACTAGAGCAGCGTCAATCACCCGGCCTGCAAGCAAGGCAGCACCAGCAGGCAGCCAAGCACCCCACCCACCGCCATGTGCAGGCCCCACAGAGGCCCCGACAGCCCCGGCAGCAGCAGGCCTGATGAGATCAGGCTGGCCAGGCCTGACAGCAGCTGGCCTGAAGGTCCTGAGTGACCTGAGACCTGCCCGGGTGGCCCTGACAGCTGGTCTGAGGAGGCTGCCAGTGCCAAGCTGGCCAGGTCGACCAGCTCAGCAGGGCAGCTGCTGCCAGCGGCGGCAGCAGCAGGGGGTGCCGCGAAGCGCAGCAGCAGCGCGGCGGGGCGCAGCGCGGCGACGGCGCCTGGCGTCATGCTTGCGGCCAGCTCCACTGGCGCCAGCTGCACCTTGCCCCTCGGCAGCTGCCCGGCAGCGGCTGCGCCGGTGATCATCTCCCAGCACACCACCAGCCGCTCCACTAGCCCCTCGGCGCACGCGAGCCGTGAGGGCTCCGCCAGATTGGCACAAACCCCGCCGCTGTTTGTCGCAGCACCACATTCTGCAGGGCTGCTGCTGCTGGCGGCAGCGGCAGCAGACCCCGGTCGTGCCTTGGCAGGGCTGCCAGCGGGCCCTGCTGCTGCTGGCAGCGCTGCCAGCAGGCGTTGGGTGTCGCCCGGCTCCAGCACAGCCACCGCTGACAGGGCATGCTCGGCTGACAGCAGATCCGGCAGGCAGCCCAGCCAGGCCCTGCAGGACAAGGCAGTGACGCAGGGTGTAGGGTTCAACTGCTCACTAACCCGGGTGTCGCAAGAGGCTGTTATTCACAAGTGCCGTCGGGTAGCCTCTGCGTCTACACATTGCGGAAGCAGTGGACGGCAACAGAATCACGACATAGGCACGGTGTCGGTTCCTGCCAGTGCTGTCAGAACAGCACCATCTGGCGTTTGGCGCACTTGGGGCAGCAGCCACCAGGCAGCATACATACACAAAACAGCGACGTACAGCACACCCGCCAGCGCAGCCAGGCTCTACAGGACAGGCCATCAAGCAGGAGGCTGCTGCTTCATGGTGCATCGACCAAGATTGTCTCAAAGGATCCGATTCGTCAGGTATCTGACAAATGCAGTGTGTCGGTCTTTGAGTAATAGATGGTGCAGCACTCGCCAAGCAACGAAGATGGATGCATGCCTACATAAAACAAACAGACATGTCATGCAACCAAAGAAGTGAAGCTTGGCTGTATTGCCCCCATGCGCACCTGAAGTAGCGTTCGCTGGCATTCCTGACAGCCAGCTCCAGCACAGGCTCACTGCCAACAGCAAGCCAACCAGCAGCAGCAGCAGCAGGCGCAGGTGCACTGCCCCTGACTCTACTGCTGTCATCCTCTGTCTGCTGTGCGCTGCTGCTGCTGCTGCCGTTGCTTGAGCCAGTAGCCCTGCCAGCAGCAGCAGTGCTGCTGCTGGCAGCAGCGGCAACAGCTGCTGTAGCAGTAGGCAAAGCCATGCATTGCTGCTGCTGCGGAGCCCTAAGCCCTCTCCTTGTTGGACTGCTGCTAGGGCTCCTGCTGATGGCAGCACCAGCCAGCAGCATTGCACTGACCTCTGCCGCTCCTAAAGCACCCAGCACTGGCACTGCGCCATCGCTGCTGTTCCTCACATGATGGGAGGCGTGTCGGCGCAGCATACTGCTTCCGGGGCTGGCTAAACTGCCGGGCGATCCCTGTCCTGCAAACCCTGAACCTCCGCCTGA
Source organism: Scenedesmus sp. NREL 46B-D3 (assembly GCA_014080715.1). Lineage (NCBI taxonomy): Eukaryota > Viridiplantae > Chlorophyta > Chlorophyceae > Sphaeropleales > Scenedesmaceae > Scenedesmus > Scenedesmus sp. NREL 46B-D3. The sequence continues at coordinate 8,278 of JACERP010001075.1, read as the reverse complement.
GTCCTGGTGCTGTAGCTGACTGTGCGGCAGCTGCAGCTGCAGCTGCCCCACACCCTTAAGACCTTGCCCCGGCTCAAAGCCTGAGCTGCTGCCAGTCCTGCTGTCAGGCCCGAGTGTGGTGAGGCTGCTGGTGAGCTGCTGGTGCTGATGCAGCAGGCGGCTGGGCAGCTTGGTGTGCTTGTGGCCGTTGAGCAGCGGCAGGGTCTGCTGCAGGAACCGGATGTTCTTTATCTGCAGCGTTGGCTGTATGGACAGCCGGATGGGCAGTGTAAGGCGGCGGCCTATGAGCTGGAGGTCGCTGCTGCTGCTGCTGCTGCTGCTGCTGCTTGCTGTGCCATGGTACGTGATGCGCACCTGCAGGCATAAAAAAACCGGACAGCCAGACAGCGTGTAGAAGCTGGCATGTGGGTGAGCGAGGCTGCGGAGCAGTCGCGGCTTTTGACAAGGTGTGCGCTCCATTCAAGGGCAACGTGCCTGAGCTAACACTTAACTTTACATGTTGGTGCAGACAGCATGCTGTATCAGGCCATGTGGCAAGGCACCCTCATACCCAAGACGCAAGGACTGGCCAGATTTGCAAGAGAAGTCAAGCAAGCGGCTGTCACACACCTGCAGCATCACCGCATCGAACGCGTCGCCAGGTGGCTTGCCAACAGTCACAGCCACAGGCAGCGACACACTGCCGCCAGGGTTCAGTGGCAGGCCAGCTGCTAAGACCTGCTCCCCGACTTCCATGTGAGCACCACTGAAGCTGGACGGGAGCTGCTGCTGCTGCTGGTTGCTTACTGCTGCTGGCGCTGGGCTGAGTGGCTTGATCACTATTCCTTTTGCGTTCAGCACGGTGATCTGCAGGGCACAGCAACAGAAGCCAGCACGAAGCACCAAGCAAGGTTGTGAGGTTGCCAAGCATTAACAGGTAAGCAAAGTTGGGATAAGGCGCATCAGGATGCTGCTTGTCCTGAAGCTCACAAGTTTTGCTTGGCACTGTCTGCGCGCAAGGTGCTGTGCTGCACACAATGCGTGTTGCATGCAGAAGTGGATGGCAGAGCTGCAATCGACGTTTCATGAAGCAGTAAACCCAAGCCCCGCCCAACACGCAGATCAAATGCGCTGTGTAAACGTGCTGTGCAAGTGTGTGCCTTTTAGGGTCTACCCCAGCCTTCAACCCCCAATCATCCTAAACATGCTTTGCTTTGCCCTGTCCGACCAGAGAAATGAGAGGTCAAAAACAGACGTGTGCGTGCATTGCAGACATTGCCTGGCACACAGATGGCAGGGTTCGCTGCAGTCCGTGAGCAATCTGGACAGCTGTCAGTGGCCATTGTTGCAGACCGCTCACCACTCAACAAGACCACAAAGCACCTGTCTCAGTAGCACCAAGACGTGCTTGTCTCACCTTGCAGCCCGTCACCGCCTGTGCAGAGATGTTTGCGAGGTTCAGGGTCCAGCTCAGCGTCTGACCTTCAAACACCAACACACTAGAGACCTTCTTGTCCAGCTCTGACACACCAGCAGCGGCGGCAGCAGCTGCCCCAGCTGCTGCTGCAGACCCTGCGACCGTCCATGGGGAAGGACTGCTGCAGCTGCTGCTGCCAAGCGCTCTGCTGCTGCTGCTGCTGCCTGTGAGTCCGGCCAGCTCTTCATCTGCTGGTGCGGTGAGCTGCACCTCAGGACCATGCAGCACAGCCTGCAGGATGACACAGCGACAGCGACAAGGTTGAGTCGGTTGTCGTTTTGTTCAAATGCGTGTCTGCTCCCAGAACCTCAGGACCATGCAGCACAGCCGGCAGCATACAGCAGGGGCAGGCGCCATTAGTCACCCGTTTCCCGCCGCTGTTTGATGCATTGCGAAGGCGTGTGCATGCACGCCTGCTTGCTGCTGTGAGTGCTCCGCTGCCACGAACTTGTGCATGCATCAGCTCTCGTTTCAAATAACCATCAATGGCTGTTGTTCTTGGCGCAGCAGATGTGACTGTGTGCTGCTGCCATCTGAGCCACCCTGGCCAAGGGCAGCGGTGGCTGCACCGCCACAGCAGGAGGCTTTTTCAAGGGCGACAGGTACAAGCACAAGGTGCAACAACGCAGCACAGTGCACAAACACAACCTTGTACAGTCCGCAGTGTCGCACCGCAATCAAGCGCAAGACCAGCTGCACCGCCGCTGTGAAGGTGCCGTAGGGTGACAGCTGCACACACACGTTGAAGCGCAGATACACAGCACCCTGCAGCACACCAACGCGCACCTTGATCAGGGGCAGGAGCGGCTGCACGGCCACTGTGAAGGCGCCCAAGGGTGACTGGTGCACACACACATCGAAGCGCAGATACACAAAACCGTGCAGTTCACCAACTCGCACCTTGATCAGGGGCAGAGGTGGCTGCACCGCCGCTGTGAAGGCGCCCAAGGGTGACCCGCCCGCCCGCCCGCCCGCCCGCACGCCCGCCCGAACGCATGCACGCCCCCACCCTCACCCACACCCACACCCACACACACACACGCACCCACACCCACACACACTGAAGCGCAGATGCACATGACACAGCAGCACACCACCGCGCACCTTTATCAGTGGCAGGGGCTGCTGCACGGCCACTGTGAAGGCGCCCTGGGGGGACAGCGCCTCATGGCCTGCCGCTGCTGCTGCCAGGCGGGGCAGCTGCACAAGCGGCTGGTACCAGGAGACGCCCCAGCAGCTGGCCTGCGGCGACAGACCGCACAGCATAGCAACAGGGAGAGGGTTGGCGGGCATGTTGTGTGATGACAAACGGCAGCTGGACAAGCGGCTGGCGTCGCGGCGTCTATCAGCAGCTGGTCAGCAGCAGCAACTGCTGTGTGGTGTGAAGCAAGCGTTAGGACAGCGACACAGACGTTTTGATGCAGGATGAGTCATGGCAACAAGCAGGCCCCCGAAGGCGCCAAGCAACGACAGTCATCCCGTCCGCTGCAGCTCTGGCGTCTGTAAGTATGCCGAATGTAAATAACTTCCAGTGTTGTTAGTGGTGTTACAATTGTTGATATGAATGTTGTCACACCAGCCTCACCTGGATGCCGGTGACAGCCACCAGGCCAGGCCTGCCCACGTTGTAGCTCAGCAGCACACGCACAGGCTTGCTGCCAGCCGCCAGCGACACCGACACACTGCGCTGCTGCTGCTGCTGCTGCTGCTGGGCAGGAGCACTACTGCTGCTGCCGCCGCCGTTGTTGCTGCCAGCCCCGCCAGCCTCCGCTGTGTCGTGCGAGGAGCGCTGCTTGCTCTTGCCTGCAGCGTTGCTGCTGCTGCTGCGGCCCATGGATCCCTCGTCACCGACCTGCTGCTGCTTCTGGTGGTCTGGCAGAGGCTGCACCACAAGTTGCAGCTGCTCCAGCTTGAGTGGCGTTGCGCAGGGGTTGACCAGCAGCACCTCCACCCAACCCTCCTCGCCAGCCACCTGGCGCATGCGCAGCACACATCATGCATTTCGTGGCTTGTCACCACTGCTGCAGCCACAAGGAAGCTTTTCCTGCAACATTGTCCACATGCCGACCAGACCACCGTGATATGTCACGGACTGCTACAGCCTGCAGACAGCTGGTGTTTGCTGAAGTGTGATGCCGACATGCTGGCCAGCAACACCTGTACCCTGCCACCTCCACCAACAACCTGGGACCGCACAAGCCACCTTCCGTTGTGTGGTGCACTCTGCACGCATGTGCACATGCGCGCAGCCGAGAAGCAATCACCAACGTATCATTCTGTCTGTCACCAATACACACACCAGCAGGCGACTGTGCGAGTCCTGGAGACTTTGGCTGAGTGCACTCACCCACTCAGGGAGTGCAGCCTCAGCAGCAGCTGCTGCACTGGCCCCCTTGCGTTTTGCCGCATACGGGTTGAAGATGAAGGGCCCTGCATTGGCGCTGCTCCCCTCTCCCTTCTTGCTGCCGGAAGCTGAAGCACTGCCTGCTGGAGCCATGTCAGTGGCTGACAGGTGCAGCGGCTGCAGGCAGGGCGGACCTGCAGGCCAGCAATGTTAGCAGCAGCAGCAGCAGCAGCAGCAGCAGCAGCAGCATTTGTGACACATACAGGGGGCAGCGGCTGCATGTTGGCAGCAGCAGCAGCAGCAGCAGCAGCAGCAGCAGCAGCAGCAGCAAAAAACCAGCAGCAATTGTGACACATACAGGGGCCAGCGGAAGGACTGTGTCACTGGCTGAATCATGCAGTGCCTGCAGGCAGTGTAGGGCTGCAAACACAAACAGGAAGGTTGACACGAACGCACGGAGGTGGCGGGTGACAGGACAGTAGAGCTGAGCAGCATCAAGCAACAAGCTGGGCAGGTGCAGCAGCAGCAGGATAAGACGGCAGCCCATCACCGGCAAGTTGGCATGCTGCGTGGACAAACACAGGCGCGGCGGCGACAGACCAGCAGAGGAGAACAGCGTCTAGCTACAAGTTAGGAACGCACCGCTCAACAGAGGTGCCCCAACCGCAGCCCCGAAAACAACTCGCGGCCACTCTGAGGCCCACACATGAAAGTGAGTGACAATGCAGCCCCAACAGGACCACAAGCACCGGAAAGTGAAGGCATGCCTCACGCCTCATGCCTCACCCGGCAGCACGCGCTTGAGCTGCACTTGCGGCCCCGGCCAGGCCCTGGCCGCTGCCGCGCCCTGCTGCCCATGGCCGCGCCTGCAGCAGCGCAGCCCTCCATCAGGCTGACCTGCAGGGACTGCGGCAGCAGCGGGTACGACTCCCTGCGGAGGCGGCAGCAGCACAGGCAGGAGCAGCAGCAGCAGCAGCACAGGTAGGGGCAGTCAGCAGCAGCAGCAGCATAGGTAGGAGCAGTCAGCAGCAGCAGCAGCATGTGTGGAGCAGTCAGCAGCAGCATACGTGGCAGCGATCGGCGGCAGCAGGCAAGGTGACATGGCGAAGCTCCGTCCCTCTGACAAGCCGTGCGTACGCACGCCTGCATGCTGCTGCGCCCACTTTGCAGCAAGCAGTGCGGAGGCAGCACCCCAACTACGAACTCATGCGCTGCTCCATGTGACTGGTGACAGCGAAAACCAGCCCGCCTGCGCGGCTGCAGTGCGCCAGCAGCCACCCACGCCGCAGCGGCACTCCCCCCCTCCACTGCAAAGAGGTGCGGCTGCAAGCAGCCAGCCCAGCCCACCTGAGCAGCGTCGAAGCGGCCTCCCAGGACTCCACAGGCGCACTGGCAGCCCTGGCAATGCTGACAACCGCCTCCAACACAGCCACCAACACACCACTCCACGGGCTCACCCACTCATTGACCAACCCTAAACCGCCCCGGCCGTGCGGCAAACCCCACAGCTTGGTGCTACTGAACCCTGGTGCTTTCGGTGCTGCTGCTGCTGCTGCTGCTGCTGCTGCTGCTTGCGCTGCTGCAGAACTGCTGCAGCAGTGCTGCCTGTTCAGGGTCCAGCAGCTGCAGGCGCGGCCCCAGCAGTTGCAGAAATTGCTGCTGCACCTGCTGCTGCTGCTGCTGCTGCTGCCCGTGTGGCTGCTGCTGCCAGTTGGACCCTCTGCTGCTGCTGCGGGAGACAGACCCACGGCCTCTGCTACTGCTGCTGCTGCTGCTGCTGCTAGTGCCGTGTTTGGATGGGCTGCTGCTGCTGACAGTACGCGGCGCTGTCTGTTTGCTGTACTAGGTCGATGTGCTGCTGCTGCCATGCAATGAAGCGCTTCATCGCCCAGTGCACATGTGGCAGGTCATCAGGGTCCTGTCATTGCCAGGGATTGCAGCAACAGCAACAGCAGCAGCAGCAGCAGCAGCAGCAGCAGCAGGACGTTTCGCCACAGCAGCAGGGCTACAGGCATGCAAAGCGCTTCTGCCCAAGTGCTGGTGAGGAGGGCTCTGCGTGTCAGCTGAGTGGATTCTAGTCGTCTTGCAAGCACAAGCAGAACAGCAGCAGACAGACACAAGCCTTTCAAAGCTCTGGGCCAACAAGCCCTCCTGATGTGCTGTTGCGTACAGCACGCCACATCGATCATCTGCTGGTGTGTCTGCTCACGCACCTGCTGCTGGGGCACTTCTGGTGGCTCCAGGCTCTTCAGAATCAGCTGCAGCATGCCGCCGGCCTCTGAGGCGCCCTTGTCACCTGCAGGGCAGGCAAGTGAATGCAAGCAGGGGCTAACTTGTGAGTGTGGAGCCTTCGACTGCTGAACTGAGCCTAGCCTACCGCCGGCCTCTGAGGGGCCCTTGTCACCTGCAGGAGGCAGGCAGTTGCAAGTAGAGCAGCGCACCAGTGTGGCAGTGACGGGCTGGGCTTGCCAACCTGAGCATGCCCCCAGCCTCCAGAGCCCTTCTCACCTGCGCACAGGGGCACGGGACTGCAGGCAAAGCAGCCAAATCGTTGGCAAGTGCTCCCTATTGTGTGTGCTATGGACCACACCAACACAAACATGCAAAACAAACTGCCCAAGCCTTGCCCCTGCTGTGAGGCAGCAGCACACCATCCAGCAGCACATCACTGCCATTGCCCACAGCATGTACTAAAAGGTGGTGGCATTTGTTGCCGTGCTGAGCTGCGCAGCAGATGCAACACATGTGCCCTGGCTCCTGCTGAGAGGCAGCAGCACACCACACACATGCCAGCATGTAACCACCAGAGTTGTCCTCACTGCTGATTCCAGCACATCACTACCATTGCCACAGCACATATCAAACGGTGGTGGCATTTGTTCGCCATTCGCCATTCTGAGCTGCACAGCAGATGCATCACAGGTCGCCCTGGCTCCTGCTGAGAGGCAGCAGGGCACCACACACATGCCGACATGAGATGACCAGAGTTGCCCTCACTGCTGATTCCAGCACATTGCTGCCATTGCCACAGTACAGACTACACAGTGGTGGCTTTTGTTTGCCATCCTGAACTGCGCAGCAGATGCATCACAGATCGTTCCCTACTCAGCAGCAGCAGCGCACCACACATATGCCAACATGAAATCACCAAAGTTGCCCTCAGTGCTGAATCCAGCACATCACTACCATTGCCGCAGCATTCAGTAAACAGTGGTGGCTTATGTTTGCCATTCTAGACGCGCAGCAGAATGCACAACATATCGCCCTGGCGCCTACTCAGATCGCCCCCCCCCCCTGCTGAGAGGCAGCAGCGCAGCACACACAATGCCATCATTAAACCACCAGAGTTGCCCTCACTGGTCATTCCAGCACATCACTACCATGGCCACAGCATGAACTAAACAGTGGTGCATTACTTTTTGCCATTCTGAGCTGCACAGCAGATGCATCACAGGTCGCCCTGGCCCCTACCAAGAGGCAGCAGTGCGCCACACACATGCCGACAACCAAAACACCAGCGTTGTGACCTCACTCTCATGCCAGCACCAAATGTCCGCCTCTACGCAGCGTACATCCCGCAGTAGTCGGCCGTGACTCACACCTGTTGAACACACTTCCTCAGCGCCACGTGGTGCACCGGAGGCCAGTGCCTCCCTCCCTGCTGCGGCAGCAAGGAGCACAACTGCTGGACGCATTCAGCTGCAAATACAAAATCCACAGCGCCCCCCTCCTCTCAACAGGCCTGCAGATACTAGCAAGGCACAACGCCAACATATGGAAACATATGGTCGTAGACAGACAAGGTAGTAAGATCAGCATAACATCACCTACGCAACAGAACTTGCTCACCTCCTGCGCGGTACATCTCCAAAAGCCGTCCACAGCAGCAGCAGCCGCTTGCGCCCACATCCCACCAGCCCCAGCAGCTGCACCCAAGGCAGAAACAACCACACCGCTGAGCGACTGTGAACTAGCGCAACCGTTTCAGCTCATCCTGGGCCCGTCGTCCAGGCTGCAGGCTGCCAGCGCGTGTGCTCAAGGCTGCGGTAAGGAAAGCCGGCAGCTGACAGCCACCACGCATGTCTCGACGTCAGAGCTGTCCGCCTATGAGCTGCCGAGGAGCCGGGCATCGGCAATGCACAAGCATGTGGCAAGGCGCAACGACACACAGCAGCCCTCAACTGGCCAGCTTCTGCCACGCGCAGCTCACTCATGCGCTCATTCATTCATTCATTCATTCATTCATTCATTCATTCATTCATTCATTCATTCATTCGTTCGTTCGTTCGTTCGTTCGTTCGTTCGTTCGTTCGTTCGTTCGTTCGTTCGTTCGTTCATTCGTTCGTTCGTTCGTTCGTTCGTTCGTTCGTTCTTCGTTCGTTCGTCGTCGTTCGTTCGTTCGTTCGTTCGTTCGTCGTTCGTTCGTTCGTTCGTTCGTTCGTTCGTTCGTTCGTTCGTTCGTCGTTCGTTCGTTCGTT
>JACERP010001074.1:0-28614 GCA_014080715.1 Scenedesmus sp. NREL 46B-D3 | reverse complement strand
GCAGCTGATGTTGCGGCTGATAATGGCGGTGCTGCCGGCCCACATGTAGTCTCGACCCCTGCTGGTGCATTGCCAGCAGCAGCAGCAGCAGCAGCAGCAGCAGCTGGTGGGCTACCTGGCAGTGCTGGCAAGGCCAGTGCAACTCCTGGTGCAGCAGCAGCAGCAGCAGCGGGTGGTGGTGGCAGCAGCAGCGGGGCTGCGGTGTCGGCGGTGACGGCGGAGCTGCTGGAAGCCGCCAAGGCGTCATTGCCGGTCAAGTTTGTCGAGGATGGGCCGCCACTGGTGAGCGCACGCCAGGCCAGCAGCCCAGCATGGAGCGAGCGGCTGTGGAGGGGACAGCGGCAGCAGCAGCGCGGCACGATGATGCGATGCGCCCTGCTGCCTGCATTGCGTCAGCAGCGCGGCCCGATACACAGCTGCACGCATCCAGTACAGCTGCCGCAGCCGGCTTGGATGTGTGTCCCGCAGCACGTGGTGCATGCTGCCAGTCTCGCCTGTTGAGGCAGTGGCGAGCTGCGTGCCGTCCCGCTGCGCTGCGCCGCCCTGTCGTGCAGTCCTTCGTCTTTGACAGCGTGCCGGCGCCCACCACCAAGAAGGGCATGCAGGCCGGCCGCGCTCATCGCCGCCAAGCGCAAGAAGCTGGCGGCGGCAGCAGCAGCCGCGGGCGAGGGCGGCGCGACGGACCAGGATGAGCAGGGCCCGGCTAAGAAGCAGCGCCTGGGCGGGTGGGCGCACAGGCTGCAGAGCGACAAGCAGTTTTGCAGCCGCATGACGGCGCGGAGGCCGTGCGGTGCTTGCTGGCCTGTCCTGAGCTGCACTAGTGTGTGCGCGTGGTGCCTGGGTCTAGCACGGACGCACCGTCAGGGCTGGCAGGCGCAGGCACAGCGATTGTGACTGCTGCGCAATTCCGTATTCAGCAGCAGAGCCCCCGCACTCGTTGAATGAACTGCACGTGACTGGTGCATCAGGAAGTGCCCTGACACTGTGCTGCTGCTGCTGCTGCTGCTGCCGCTAGGCCCGAGCCTGTTGATGACGCGCAGGTGTACCAGCAGGCGCTGCAGCAGCAGGCAGCAATGCACGCCACAAGCACGCAGCAGCAGGTGAGGCTAACACCACCAGCAGCAGCAGCAGTAGCAGCAGCAGCAGCATATACACAGCAGCTGCAGGCTGCGTGTGTGTGCTGCACCTTGTTGGAGCAGCCGGCTGTTGTTGTACTGGCCCAGCCGCCTGGCATCAGCTGCCAGCAGGCCCACAGCCCAACATGAGCTTAACCACTCCTGTCAATGTCGCTGCTGCTGCTGCTGCTGCTGCTGCTGCTGCTGCTGCTGCTGCTGCTGCTGCTGCTGCTGCCAGGCTCCCTCTGGCCGTGTGCTTGCCAAGGCTGAGCGTGAGCGCAGCGTGAGGCGGCACGGCGCCACAGGGAGGTGGAGCGGGCACGGGTGGCACAGGTGCGGCGGCGGCGCCGACGCCAGCGCAGGCCAGTGTCTTGGGAGCTGGTGTTTGATGTTGACGGTGAAGGCATAAGCACTGCAGCTGTGCCGCATCCATTGGTGGCCATGGCAGCTCCTCTGCCACAGTTTGCGCTAGATCTTGTTTCCTCTGCAATGTGGTGGCAGCATTAGCACTGCAGCTGTGCTGCCCCCAAGGTGGCCATGGCAGCTGGGCTGCCACAGTTTGCCCCGAGTCACCTCAGTATGTCTGGTACCGCAACGCATGCGCCCCCACCACCAGCCCACCAAGCATTGCCACGCCTGGTGCCAACAGCCGAGGCAGACCAAGAGACGTGAAGCCGCCCGCCCCCTTTTGTGCCACAAACTCATCAATGTCCCTCCTATACCCGTCTGCTCTGCCATCAGCACACAGGATGTCCGCATCCCGCTCGCCACAAGTGCATCGAACTGTGCTGTGCTGCGTAACATCTGCAATCAACATTCCACCACACTCCACACCAAATACTATATTATTGGAACATACCTGTACATTATTGCACAGGAGCGGGAGGCGAAGCGGCGCGAGGCGCAGGAGGAGCCGCGAGCGGCGCGCCGAGGAGAAGCGCAGGGCCGCCGAGGACAGGCGGCGCGGGAAGGAGGCCGCCAGGCGGCGCTGCAGCAGGAGCGGGCAGCGGGCCGCACCGCCCCGCGCGCGCGCCGCCGGCGAGGCGGGCAGCGGCGGCCACCCACAGCAGCCACGCCCACGCCCACCACCATGGCCCGCCGAGGACTGCGAGCTGGAGCAGGAGGCGCTGCTGGTGCGCGCGGCGCGCGCGACGGCGGCCGCGCAGGCTGCTGCCCGCGGGCTGGACGTGTCTGCGGTGGAGCCTGTCGTGGGCCCCCCGCCCGAGTTCCCGCCGCCCTACCTGCAGCTGCAGGTGAGGCTGTGCCTGCGTCGCTTCTAGACAGATCTGTCCTCACGCCTTGCGTGGGCTGCGGCACTTGCGGCGGGAATAGCTGCGATGCACGTATGGTCGGCAAAGGTTTGGTTTGAATCGTCTGCGTCGGCATCTGCGGGGGCGCCTGCTTGGTAGCTGTGGCTTGCTCTGTGGGCTGGGCCTAGCGTGCTGGGTGTCGGGGAGCTGGGTGTTGTGGGGCGCCTCACGTGCTGCCTCATATGTGCTTGCAGCTGCAGGTCGGCAGGCACCGGGGCTTGGTGTGGGAATTTCACGACACAGAGAACATGCCATGCTGATTGATGTGCATACTGTGGAGCACTGCTCCATCATGTTGCTGAGTCTTGCATCAGCTAAGACGGCAACGACACCTCCCCCCGGTGGTGCTAGTGTGCAGCACCAGTACAAACCACGCACTGTAGTGATATGGTCCATCAGCTCCACCTGGCCCGGGACCTCGTACGCGTCTCTGCTGAGCACACTCTCCCTGCTGCTGCTGCTGCTGCTGCTGCTGCTGCTGCTGCTGCTGCTATCTGCTGCCTCTCCTGCTGCTGCTGCTGCTGCCGGGCTCACAGCCAGCCTTCCCTGCGGAGCTGGGTGACGAGCTGGGCCAGGCGCTCATCGAGGCGTGGGGCTTCATGGCCTGCCTGGCCGACCTGCTTGGGGCGCCGCCCTTCAGCATGGAGGCGCTGCTGGCGGCGCTGCAGCAGGGCAGCGCCAGCCCGCTGCTGGGCCTGGTGCACGTGCTGCTGCTGCGGCAGGCGCAGGCAGACATGGAGGAGGCGCACGCCACGGGGTGCTGCAGGTTGGCCGGGCTTGGGGGCTGGCGTTGCGGGCGGATGCTGGGGCAGAGGTTGCCCGCTTTGCTGAGACTGAGTCATGCAAAAGCCGCACGTTGAAAGGTTGGGGTCACACGGTGTGGTCAAGTGGCTGCGCCACGACGGGCACCCGAAAGAAAGGAAGGAAGCCGCACGTGTCCAGCCACGCTGCTGAACACGGCGGTGAACCTACATGCAAACGCTGCACACATGTCGCGCTGGTGTGCGACAGCACCGCGCTGCGCTGCCTCCTGCAGCCCTAGTGCACTGTTCGAACCCCGTGACACCCATCGCTGCTCCCTTTTCACATCGTTTCCCTGCCGCCGCAGTCGCCGCAGATCCACCTGTGCGACCGCACGCTGGTGGCGGCCAGCGCAGCGCCTGGAGGAGGCGTGGGCGTGGGGGCTGGACCCGGACCTGTGGCGCGCCCACCTGGGGCCCTGCACCTGGCCCGAGGTGCTGCGCCAGCACGCGCTGGCGTCAGGCGCGGGCGGCAGCAGGTTCCACCTGAAGCCGCAGCCGGCGGCCGAGGTGAGGCGCTGAGGGTTTGAGTTGTTTTGTGCGCTGCTGCGTCGTCAGGTTCTGGGTTTTGTTGAAATGTGCGTATTGTGACAGTCTCAGGCATCTGTAGGTTGCTGGCAGCTGCTGGGCGTCAGCATTGCTGGGGGACAGAGTTGACTGCGGCACTATGGAAGCAATGAAATTGGTGGCCCTGCAAAATGCATTTGCTGCATGGTGGTGCTGCTGAAATGGCCTCTGCCACTTTAGTCGGTCAATGCAGCCGCTCCTGTTGCTGTCTCCACCAATGCACACCCCATATGGCCGCTCACGTCACCATTGCGTCCCCAAGCACTGTTCAGGCAAGGGGATAGTGCCTGTTGCTCCTGCCCACGCTTACACAGGGCCCAGATGGCGCAGCGGCAGCGGCAACAAAGAAGAGGAGGCCCCGCGGTGGCCCTGCCGCCGGCTTTGAGGGCGAGGACATCGCGGCGGGCGGTGCCGCGGACGGCCCGCTGAAGCTGCAGCTGCCGCAGCGCTTTGCCGAAGGCACCTGGATGGCGGCAGCGTGGCGGGTGCTGGCGGGGGTCGGCCCCGAGGGCATGTACATCAACGATGTGAGTGCCGCAGGGTGAGGGAGCGTGAAAGAAGGGTGTAGGGTGAAAAAAGGGTGAAAAAGGGTGAAAAAGGGTGAAAAAAGGGTGTAGGGTTTCGTGTTGCAGCGTCTGCTGAGCTGGCATGCTGACATGAACTGCTGCCGCACAGAAAAGGCTGGTGCGTACTGCTGCACGTGATGGACTTCATGTAGCTGCGTATGCGGGACTCAGGCATGTTCATCATTCGTGTGAAGCTGCAGCATGCAAGGTTTCAGTCTGCTTAGGCAATGCACATGCTCTTGCTATGTCAAAATCTGTAGGTGTGCGCTGGTGTGAGGGTGCTGTACTCTGCAGCTTATCATGACTACTTGATGCATTGTTACAACAACACTCCTTGTGCTGTGCTAAGCTTGTGCAGCCAACACTTGAAAGCAAGCACCGTGTCATCTGCTTGCATGGTCAACGCAGTCGTTTCTTTTGATTTCATAATTCATTTTCCGCTGGCATGACGCGCGTCCCCTGCACCCGCCTGCCTCCTGCAGCTGGTGCGTGAGATCTCCGACCGCGGCCTGCGCGATTTGTCGAGCAGCAAGAACCCCGAGGCCAGCCTCACGGGGGCACTCAGCAGGGAGGTGCTGTTCACGCGACTCAAACCAGGCACTTACGCGCTGCAGGTGGGGCATTGGGCTCACCTGCATTCGGGTCTGTGTACCTATTGGTGTGGCAGGGTCCAGCAGCGGGAGGGTTTCAAGATGAGCCTGTGCATCAAGCAGACGAGCCTGCTTTCCTTGCACCAGCAGACTTGTAGCTCCAGCTCAGCGTGTCTCTCCCTGGCTGCGCCTCCACAAGTGCTGCTAACACACCGCTGATGTTGGCGGGACCCCGCTGGTGTGTTATCATGCTGGCTTGGCCTCAAGGGTGATCACACATCCCGCGCTCTGTTTCTTACGCCCTGCTGCCTGCTTGGCCTGCGTTGACTGCTGTCCTGGTGCCTTGCTGCAGTCGGTTGCCGCATACCACCAGCGCATGGCAGCCGCCGGCAAGCCTGCAGTGGTGGAGCTGCCTGCTGACGTGGCGCGCCCTGACGGCGCGTCTGCCATGGACGGGGACGGCCACGACGATGAGGACGACGAAGAGGAGAGGTGAGGCATGCTGGCAAGCTGTTGTCGCTGTGCTGGGCCTCCAATCAAGTGAAATGGTGTGGTCTTTGCGTGGATGGTCGAGTCGGTGAGGGAGGTAGGCGGTGAGGGAGGGCAGGGAAGGGCAGCCGGCAACGGCCTGGGAGGGATGTGCAGGTGGTGCAGCGGCCGCTGGGCGTCTTCCTGCTGCGTGTCAGCCTGCGCACTGACTGCAGTCCGGCAAACAGTTGCGCATCCGCTTGCAGTGACAGTGTTGAGGCACCGGCGCTGCCTTCAGCCATGAGCCGGCCTGCTGCCAGGGCGGCACAAACCACCACCGGCCTACGTTGCCGCCCCGCCTGCTGGACCACCCAAAGTTGCGGCGCTTCCGTATCCTGCTGTTGTTCATGCAGCACGGTCTGTTGCCCTGCTGCCCTGCCTGCAACGTAACGAGGAGGAGGCCGTTGCGCCTGTGTCTGCTGTCGTTGAGGCGCCGCCCCTGCCAGCCCAGCGCAAGTCACGACCACCCTGAGATGCGTTGCCGTGCGTGCACTGACGAAGAGCAGCAGGCATGTGCGCCTGTATGTGTTGTGGGATTGCCTCACCCTGCTGTGGCTCAGTCCCCAGCTAGGTGTCCATAATAATTATCACGTGCCCCTGCCTGCTTGTTTGCACTGTTCCCCGCAGCGACGGGGAGGAGGAGGCCTTTGCGCGCTCGCCCGAGGACCCCCGTGACTGCACGGCTTGGGCGGCCGCCCTCAAGCACGGCGGCTACGACGCGCTCAGCCTGCAGCAGCGGCTGGAGGCGCTGTTGTGGCTGGCTGGCGCCGTGAACGAGGGCCCCGGCGTGCGGCTGCGGCTGGAGGGCCGCGAGAAGGAGGCGGCAGCGCTGCGGAAGCAGCTGCTGGAGGATGCGCGGGTGAGGGGGCTTTGCCCGCACTTGCAGAGCGTGTGTAGCTGTGGATGGGGGCGGGGCAACAGCTTGCCGTCAGCGGGCGGTGTGCCAACGTCGCCCCAGCCATGCCACGTCAGTGTGACGTGTGACATGTGACGACTCCCTGGTCGCCCTGACTTAGCAGTGCATTGCGAGCCTCAAGCGTGTGGGTGTGTGTGGCACCGCCAGTTTTTGTCTGTTTGTGGTACGGAGCTTGTCGTCGCTGCTGCTGCTGCTGCTGCTGCTGCTGCAGGCTGAGAAGAGGCGTCGTCAGGAGGATGCTGCGCGCAGGCAGGAGGAGGCCGCCGCCCGCCAACGCACTGCGGCTGCGGCAGCACAGCGCCACCTGGAGGAGCTGCAGGTCTGTCCGGGGTTGCACTGTGCTGTCAATAGCACTCACAAGCCTAAACTGCACAGCCCAGTTTGCATGCATTGCTCACACACTGGCAGCTGGTTCGTTCATTCAGAGCCCAGTTTCTGTGCATGTCATGCTTGTCTTGCTGCAATCGAGTCCATTGCATGCATGCCAATTGCCCAATGCTGACACTTCACTCACAGCGTGCGCCTGCATTTGTGCCTCTATTGCTTGTGCTGCCTTGCGGTTCGCAGAGCAAGCAAGCAGCTGGTGAGGAGGTGCCTGCGGATGTCATGGCAGCTGCAGTGGCAGCAGCAGCAGCAGCGTCCAAGTCAGCAGCAGGCGGTGGTGCAGCAGGCGCTGGTTCAAGAGCAGTGACACCTGTCCCTGGTGCTGCGATGGCACCCGCAGCTTCGCCCAAACCAGCAGCAGCAGCAGCAGCAGCAGCAGCACCAGCAGCAATACCTGCAGCAGCACAACAGCCAGCTGACAAGCAGCAGCAGCAAGAACCAGCAGCAGCAGCAGCAGCAGTCACACCTGCAGCCGCTGTCGACCAGCAGGAACCGGCGGTCACACCGCAATCAGGGGAAGCAAACCAGCAGCAGCAGCACGCTGCTGGTGCCAGCCCAGCACCCGTGGCAGGAGCAGCAGCAGCTGGTCAGCAGCTGGAAGCTCAGCAGCAGCAGCAGCAGCAGCAGCGGCAGACTTCACCACTTGTTTCCAGAGCGCAGCAGCAGCAGCAGCTGTCACCCGAAGCAGTGAAGCAGCAGCAGCTTGAAGCGCAGCGCGCCGCTGAGCTGGAAGCTGAGGCAGCTGCTGAGTCAGCGCGGCGTGCTGCGCGTGCTGAGGCCATCCGGCGCTGTGAGGAGCTGAACTCTCTGCGGCTGGAGCCGCTGGGGATGGACCGGAGGTTCAACAGGTACTGGCTGCTGGTGCCTCCTGACTTTGCTGCGCTGGCGGGCTATGCTGGCCAGGCGGGCGACCTGGATGCTGCCGCCAAACTGCTAGGTGCGCCACTTGCTGTGTTTTGTTTTGTGGGCAGGTGGTGTGGGCAGGAGGGATGCTGCGCACTGCGGTTCCATGTCTGTGTGTTATGCTATGCGTTGTTGTGTGTGGAGTGGCAGTCTGCGGCCTGCTTGTGCAAAGCGTGCGGTTCCTTGTGGCAGTGGCTCGTCACCGCGTGCGACGCGCTGCTGTTGTGTGGCTGTGCAGCATGCAGCGATGGCTGCATGCCTGTTGCGCGCTGCTGCACACACGTTGAGGCCTGTTGCGCGCTGCTGCACACACGTTGAGGCCTGTTGCGCGCTGCTGCACGCACGTTGAGGCCTGTTGCGCGCTGCACACACGTTGAGGCCTGTTGCGCGCTGCTGCACACACGTTGAGGCCTGTTGCGGGCTGCTGCACACACGTTGAGGCCTGTTGCGCCCTGCTGCACACACGTTGAGGCCTGTTGCGCGCTGCTGCACACACGTTGAGGCAAGCAGTGCGTGACTCGTGGGGTGCACTGCAGCGGCGGCCAGGAGCAGCTGTGCAAGCGTGTGCTGTGTGTGCTGTGACACGCATTTGGCTGCTGCATGGGACAGCAGGGTGCAAGTTCCGCGTGCGTGGTGGGCGTGTCGCTCCACGGCACTGTGCCGCTGATATCCAGCCTGATGCTGCTGACGGACTGCTACCAGTACGGGCCCACCACAGTGCATTAGTTGCTGCGCACCTGTCATGCCTTGCTGCAAGCCCATGCGCCAGCAGCACTCCCAGCAGCACAGGGCTGCTGTGCTCTGCGGCGGCTGCAGGCAACGGCAACGGAGACCGTGTCGCTCGTGCGGTGTGCTGCTGATCACGTGTCTTCGTCGTGGGCGTCTGCATGTGGTGGCAGCGTGCAAGCGCTCCGTTCAAATCACATGATGTGCAGCCGCTTGCGGCATGTGTTCTTCTTCGTCCTGAAAGTGTGACGTCAGCGACCATCCACCGCAAGCCGCTGCTCGTCATGCGCATCTGCTGCACGACCAGCATCATGCGCTTCCTCTGTTGTGCTGCTCGGAGCGCAAGCACTTTGGCTGCGGACACTGCTTGCGCTCGGCTTCCTGCAGCAGCTCGACTGTGCGTCAGCAACGCAGCTTGCACGTGCGCCTGCAGCAGTGCTGGCTCTGCAAGCTCATCACATCCATGGTGCCGTTGCAAACAAGCGCAGGACGCCTGCAGCACCAGCATGATGGTCACGGGCAGCTGCATTGTGCCGCGTCTGTCTGCGTCGTCAGCATGGCTGATTCTGCATGTGCCCACATGCTCTACTGGTGTTGCTGCTGCTCCTACTGCTGCTCCTGCTGCTCCTGCTGCTGCTGCTGCTGCTGCTGCTGCTGCTGCTGCTGCGCAGGCCGCCCACGTGACGCCAATGCTGGGCGCATCTACGTTGAGCCTGCTGCTGCTGGTGGCCGCTGGAGGGTGCTGCTGCGCAGTCAGCAGCTGGACCAACTGAAGCAGGTGCGGCTCATGAGGCGGGCCGTGGCCGATCATTGCGCACCGGTTGTTCAGCTCTGGGCAGGGAAAGGTTGCTGTTCAGCTGATGATGGTACCGCTGTGAGGTGTCGTTAAAACAAAACAGGAGCATGGCCACAGTGTCTGCATCGTGTGGCACTCAGCTTGCAGCTGAAGGGGCTGAAGGTTCCAGCAGCTGCTGCTGTTGCTGCTGTTTTGTGCCGTCAGGTGTTCGACGGGCAGCTGCAGGCGTCCGTTCCCTGCCAAACTGCAACCTTTACGCGGCTTCTGCTGCCACTGCTGCTGCGGCCTTGGGGCTGCTGCTGGCAGGTGCTGCAGCCCCATGGGCGTCAAGAGTGCCAGCTGCATCTGCCCACCCCTTGCCTCCTGCTGACCAGTGTGCCGCAGTGTGTCACAAGTGAACTACTGCTGCTGCTGCTGCTGCTGCTGCTGTTGTTACTTCCGCTGCTGCTGCTGCTGCTGTTACTTGGGCTGCTGATGGCAGGTGCTGGAGCCCCGCGGGCTGCGTGAGGGCCAGCTGCACCAGTCCCTGCTGCGGGTGGAGGCGGCAGTGCGCGCGGCGATGCCAGCCGCGCCCTTGGCGCTGCCACGACTTCCAGGTGAGTGGGGCGGTGAGCGGCTGCTGCTGCTGCTGCTGCTGCTGCTGCTGCTGCTTTCAAAAAGTGCTGCAGCTGTCATGCCTTGCATGCGTGGATGACAGTCACTGAGCACATGCGTACTGTCAGTGTAGGGTACGATGAAGTGGCACAGCAGGTGTGTCGTACATCAGGACAACAGAACAGCAGCTGGCACAAGCAGCATGGGCAACGCTGCTGCGCAGCATGCGCAACTCTGCTGGTGGTGCTCAGCCAGTCACGCCTCCAGCCGCACATGGAGGATGTGGCGCTTACTGCGTGTCTGGCGTGCGTGCCAGCGTTGTGCGTCATTCACAGTGGGTGCACGCAGCAGAGCTTGCATGCGGGAGGGTGGTAGGCTGTGGGGCTCTCGTTTGCATGCATGCTGTGCTGTGTCGCCCACGCATGGTGGCCAGACTGCCCTGACTTGGTGATGGTTCTGCCCGTGCTGCCACCAGGCCAGCAGCCGCATGAGCAGCAGCAGGCGGTGCAGGAGGCCAGCAGCCGCTGGCTGTCTAGTCAGCCGCTGCTTGCTGCCACGCTCACCAGCAGCACACAAGAGGAAGCCATAGAAGCGGCACTCAGCAAAGCAGCAGCAGCAGCAGCAGCAGCAGAACAACCAGGGGATGCGATGCAGCTGGATCTGCCTGTCGAGGCAGAGGACGGGGAAGCAGCCGCAGAGGAGGATGCAGCAGCAGCAGGCGCGCTGGCAGCGGGCAGCAGGGCGGTGCGCTTGTGGCTACGATGGTGCAGCTGAAGCGAGACATGCTGCGCATCGAAGCGCTTCTGGCAGACACACTCAAGGTGAGCAGCAGCCCTGGCTGGCTGCGGCAGCCCGCCTGGCGGGAGATTCCGCACTTTGCACCAGAGATGGTCTGCATCATCAGGCGGTGCAGCAGGTGTAGGTGCGCGTGCCTGCGGCAGTGCTGTGGGATGCATGCTGCAATGCAGAGCTGCACTTCCTTGCAGCCATTGGCGCACCGTCCGCCGCCAGTAGCAGCATCCGCGCCCTGACGTGTTCTTCACCTTCAACCTGCAGCTCCACTGCATTACTTTTTCCAGAATCACTGTTAACACTCCAGTCGCCCTGTCGCGCATATCAAGCACATCTTGGGTTTACAAACGATTGTAGCCAGACAGCTGGACGCAGTCTGCTGCAAGCGCCACCAGCTTCAGGGCTGCCTATGCTTCCTGACTCACTGCACCACCTTTCCTTTGCGCCTTCTGTCAAATGCATTTTTTCATTTCTTTTGCAGGCCACCTCGCAGCACTTTGACCATCAGTCCTGGGTTCGGTCTGTTGCCAGCACCTCCAGCCTGACCGCTCTCAGAACCAGCCTGGCTGTGCTGGAAGATGTGCTCAGCCATGAAGCGCAAGGTCAGGAGAAGGCGAAGAAGACCCGGGGCACAGCCAAGGCAGAAAGTGAACGCATCCCGCTGTTGTCGCCTGCGTGGAAGGTGCTGTCAGGCACGCCATGCGTGAAGGGAGCGTGGCTGGTGTGTGGTGCAGAGGTGCCAGCTGCTGTGATGGGTATGGAGGGGCTGCTGCAGCCAGTTCCTCTTGTGCAGCCAGCAGCAGCAGCAGCAGCAGCAGCTGCAGTAGCTGCACCTGAGGGTGATGCAGGAGCAGGAGCAGCAGCAGCAGCGGCAGGGGGTCAGCATGTTGCAGTCCAACATGAAGATGAGCAGCAGCAGCAGCAGCAGCAGCAGCAGCAGCATGCTCAGCAGCAGCAAGGTGCAGCGGCAGCGCAGTCGCGGCTGCAGCAGCAGGCTGGCGAGGCGCTGGCGCGCCTGGCGTGGCTGCCTGCCACTGCTGCTGCGCTGAGTCTTCGGCTTGCTGCGTTGGACGCTGTGCTGCAGTACCCGCAGCTGGGGCAGCAGCGGGCACAGCTGGCAGGCAGGGAGTGCTTGGTGCGCTACAGGTGAGCCGCCTGCGGACCAGGGAGGCAGGGTTGGGGCGTGTTGGGTGTGCCGGTTTGCTTGTGCAAGTGGTTGGGGTGGCTGGGAGGGCTGAGGGAGTGTGCAGGTGGTAGGGGTGGCTGTGAGGGCTGAGGGAGTACATTGTGCAATGAGCCCCTGTGGTGCGCTGAGCTGCTGTGGTTTGGGGCGGCTGGGAGGGCTGAGGGGGGCTGAGGGGGTGCATTGCGCGCTGAAGGTGAGCCCGTCTCAGCAAGCTAGGCTGTTCACGGCGCTGTGTGTGCCACCAGCTCTGGTTGTTGAATCGGATGCTGGCGTGCTGCAGTGCCGGCAACCGGCGCTGAGCTGCCTGGCAGGGAGTGGCTGATGCACAGGTTTAGGGTTTAGGGTCAAGGGTTTAGGGTTTAGGGCCCTAAACCCTAAACAGGGAGTGCCTGATGCACAGATGATGTGGCTGTCTTCGCCAATGATGCTGGTGGAGTCAGCCGCCACGGTTGAGATCACATGGAAGCGACGAAGTTGCTGCTGGCGCATGTGCTGCTGCATGCCGTGCTTCTGCATCCCTCAGGTACATCGTCAAGCCCGCGCCCACGTATGTGCCTGCCACACTGGAGCAGCTGCTGTCCCAGGAGCGAGCGGCAGCCAAGCAGCTGACGTCTGCTCCTGCACAGCAGCAAGGGCAGCAGCGGGAGGACGGAGATCAGGAGCAGGAGCTGGAGAAGCAGCAGCGGCAGCAGCAGCAGCAGGACAGGCTGAGCAGCCCGGATGCAGCGGGAGAGCAGAAGCAGGACGAGCAGCAGCATCAGCAGCAGGAGGAGTCACAAGAAGATAATCAACAGCAGCAGCAGCAGCAGCAGCAGCAGCAAGATGCGGAGCAGGAGCGGCAGCAGCAGCTGCGGCTGTGGCAGCAGGAGCAGCTGTCGTGCACCCCTTCGCTGCAGTCCATGCTGAGCAGCCCGCTGCGTGTTGTGTACGGCTACTCGCTGGCCGGGCGTGGCCTGCTGCAGCTGCTCAGGGGCCTGCCTCCTTACGCTGACTGGGTGAGTTGGCTGCTGTTGATGATGATGCGCTGGAGATGCAGTCAGGCAGTGTGTCGTGGAGCGCGCGTGTCAGAAGGTGCTCAACTTCTGGCGCTGCTGTGCGTGTGTGTATGTGTGTGCATGCGTACCCGCCGGTGCAGGCTCAGCACTCGGTGCGTGCTCGATGCGGGGTGGGGAGGTATGGGCACATGAGCAGCAAGCTGTTGACATGGACCAGCTGGGCACCAGACAAAACCATCTTCTGTGAAGGTTGCAGCAGAGTTCTGTGCCTGTGACAGCAGAGGCAGGGCGGTAGGCACCTGTTGTAGCCGCCGCTGTGCTGATCTGTCATGCTGCCTACCTTGTGCCAGGCACCTGGGGATTGGCTGCTGCCATGCTTCTCTCTTGCTCTGTGCCCTCACTGCATTTGTGCACTCGTTTCTGTACCCCCCTTACCCTCTCTGCCTCTTTCGCTGTATCTCCACCTACATCCTCACATGCACCTTGCTCTCTATCATCATCTGCATCAGATACTATGTAGGTTTCACCCCTGTGTATCATGCTAGCGGGTAACACCCTCGCTCTACCATTTGCACCTGTGTGTCTGTGTGTGTTGCTGCTGCAGTCGCAGCAGGCTCAACTGCAAGAGTTCAGCTTGGATGTCGCTGCCCTCCGCACAGCAGTACAGTCAGCACAAGAGGACGGCACATTCAGCTTGACAATCCCAGAGATCCGCGCAG
Organism: Scenedesmus sp. NREL 46B-D3; assembly: GCA_014080715.1. Lineage (NCBI taxonomy): Eukaryota > Viridiplantae > Chlorophyta > Chlorophyceae > Sphaeropleales > Scenedesmaceae > Scenedesmus > Scenedesmus sp. NREL 46B-D3. The sequence continues at coordinate 15,127 of JACERP010001074.1, read as the reverse complement.
CAAAGCAAGCAGCGCAAGAAGCAGAAGCAGCCAAAGCCAGAGCAGAACATGAGGCGAAGCTGGCAGCCAAAGCAGCAGCGAAAGAGGCTGCAGCGAAAGAAGCAGCAGCACAGGAGGCTGCAGCTGCTGGGCGGGAGTCAGAGCAAGACGATCGTGATGCTGCAGCGACAAAGCAGCTCCTTCCCAAGGGGAAGATGAAAATCAAGCTTTCAGGCAAACCTACTTCCGGTACACCAGCGGGTGCAGCGCACAAGGGCGGGGGTGCGGGCGCAGCAGGCAAGCAGCAGCACCCACAGCAGCAGCACACGCAACAGCAGAAGCCGTCGCAGCAGCAGAAGCCGCACAGTGCAGCAAATGGTACAAGGAAGGTTTCTGCTGCACCACCTGCTGGCAAGTTGAAACTGAAAGGCGCCAAGGCACCAAGCAAGGCAGCACCAGCAGCAGCAGCTGGCAGCAGCAGGGATGCTGGCAGGGACAGCAGCCCGGCACTGCCGCCCCGACCGCCTCCAGCGGCACCAGCAGCCAAGAAGCAGCACCAGCAGCAGCCTGCGCATGGTAAGCAGCAGCAGAGCCGGGGACTGCAGCAAAAGGGGGCAGCAACAAAGGCTGGTAAAGGCGGCAGTGGCAAAGCCGCGGGTGGCGGTGGGCGGTTGACTGGGCGGTTACGCCTGCGCCAGTCAGGCAAGCCAGCACAGCAGCAGCAGGAGGAGGAGCAGGTTGATGAGGAGCTCATGGACTCTTCAGATGATGATTGAGCATGTGGTTGGAATTGCAAGTAGCGCTGCCACCTGCACTGCAGCAGCAGCAGCAGCAGCAGCAGCCGTCACAGCAAGCATGGTCACGCGGCTGCAACGGCTGAACTTGTACACACCATTTGGCATGTACTGAATGCTAGTGCCGTTTCGTTTCACACCGCACAGCGAGTTTGTCCCCCGCAGGATAAAAACAAGGCCCTGCTTTGTCTAGTGCAAAGCTGTGACGAAGCAGATGTTGTTAGCCGCTGTGCAGTGTGGCGGTCTTGTGGTGCTCAAGTTGCGAATCAGCATTTGCTCATTGGTGATGGGGCTGGTATCTGTGTGATGTGTGGGCCGATCAAAAACCGTGTTCAGTGGAACCCCGCTAGTCAGGACAAGCAGAAGCCTTTACTACAGGCTCTTCTAGTAGAAAAGTTGAAACGTGATGGTGGCAGGCCCCACACGCACGCCGTGTGAGTGGTGCGTATCCGGTTGGCTGCATTTTTGCTGCTAAGTGAATTCACAACGTGTGAAGACCTGACCTGGCACAACACACAGATCAGGTCACTGCACACAGTCGATTGTGCAGAAGAGCCTGACAGCGTACTGGCATGTGGCATAGGCCTTTGCTGCTTGCTCGAGCCAGGCGCCGGGCAACATGGCCGTTTTGGTTGCTGTGTGTCGCTTCTTCCTGATTGTGTGAGTGGGTGTCCATACTACCGTGGTGTGCCAAATTTGGTACACCACGGTAGTATATAGTAAGTACTTTTAACGACAGTACGTTTAAAAGTATCTGAGCAATGGCGCGAAACGATGCTGCTCCTCAAGCGGTGGGTGGTGAGGAGGAAGCAGATGCCAGATGCAAGTAAGCTAGTAAAGCTTAGGAGTAACTTAAAGCGGCACGCTTATGCAAGAGAGTAGCCGAGTCCACATCACATCCCAAAGGGAGCTACAATGACAGCGAACCAGCTGCACCCGAGGTCGGCTAGCCGTGGAGGCGCTGCGGAAGCTGGAATCTGGCCCATATATAGTTCGATACATCTCTACATCAGCCAATCGGGCATCGGGTCAGGTCTTGCAGGAAGAATGCCGTATGATTACAAAGGTTGAACTCCGCCACAACTCCCCGCAAGGCGCTCGACTCGTGTGGCTGGCCACTCCACAGTCAATATAATACAGGGCGATATAGCAGTCTTTGTGGGATCCCTCGAGCCACAGGCTCGACCCCACCTAGGCGTCAACCCATACCCCTGGTGGCTGTGCACTTTCATGTGGAGCTGGTTAGCCACTGCCTAGTAGTGCAGCTGAAGTATTACTGCTCGCTCAAGTCCCTTGTTGAACGTACCACTAATCATGCTACGCGTCATAGCCCGCAGTTTTCTCAGCAAACGCAGAGGTAACGGGAGTCCATGGGTGTGTGCACATGCATGCATGCGAGTGTGTCTTTGCAGACTGCCAGTTGCGTGCTCATGCTTTACTGTTGTGTGTGTGTGGTGTTGCTGGTCATGTGATGCATGCATTTGTTGTGGGCCCGGTCGTGAGCTGACCTCCACGCGGTGGGCCCGTCCACACCTCAACAGCAGCTGCTGCTGAGGTGGCTAACCTAAAGCTCATAGTGAAGTTGCGTGTTGTGTGTGTTGCTTACTTGCTAGCACATAGTTGACAGCAGCCTGCTGAGCATGCCATAAAACATACTGCTCTCCGGACGAAGATACACTCTGTCATGTGTGCATCAACCACAGCCTTACAGGCCGTGATACTTGCTGATGAACCCACACATTCAGCACACATGTCGGTGACCTGCCACCGGCCTGGAGTCCAATTCCCAAGCCTGCAACCAACCCAAGCCGACCAAGCCACAAACAAAACCAGAAACACTCCAAGGCTTGGTGCCATTTCAGACGTCTGCGGGTGACACGCTGCAGGAAGGAAGGTACCATAATGCAGTGTTGCCTGCTGCCTACTGGGCAAAGGGTTTATGCACTGACGCAGTGTCACAATGTTCCTGGTGTTCCTGCAGGACTGACGTTCTTGCAGGATAACGGCTGCGCCTGACAGGGGCCAAAGGACCCCACCACCATGCGTGTGCGGTTGCAGGACAGCGCCATAGTTACCATGCGCCGCCATGCCTACACCAACCAGGCACAGGCAATGCTGCACATAACAACCACATCACTTCTGCTGAACAAGAGCCAGCCCAAGCCATGGCCATGCCGAGTTGACCGCATGCGCCAGCGTGCCGTGCACTGCGATGCAACCCACCGACCCTGCACAGGCCATGTCAGTTATGGTGAACACCTACAGCCACTGGGGCTCAACCTTGCAGGAGCCACTCCACGCACTTCAGCAGCAGTCGTCAGTAGTTCCGGCTGCTCTTTGATCGCACCCCTCACCTTTGCGCCTACAGCTGCCTATGCTCTGCCGCTTTGCATGCTGCTGCTATCTGGGCGGTTGTGCCAGCGGCCGGTTCTGCTGATGGCTCTCAGCAGCTCGACTTGCTGCTGCCGCTGAAGCCGTCGGCCTTGTTGCAGCACTGGTGACAGTGACAGCAGCAGGTGCTAGCTCTCCTCGCAGCTGCTGGCTGGGCAGCTCCGCAGTGCCGTGCCTGGCACGCTTGCGGTAGGCCTGCAGGTAGTGACAGCAGCGCAGGCAGCAAACTTGCGGCGAGTGCATAATGGCAATGTGAACGTTCAGACTGCCATGCGCCTGCATGCAGCTGTGTGGAGACAGCACAGTGCACCCACCTGTGCGGTGGTGACCTGCATTTGTTGTGCAGCCTCCTGTGCCATGTCCCATTGCCTGCATGCGAATGGCTGCGCACACCTGCGAGCAGGCAAGGTGGGCAGGTGCAACAAGGGGATTGCAGGCTGCACCATATCAAGTGCTTGGTACACGCTGTTGTACACGCACCAAGCTGGCATGGTGGGGGGCTCCTGCCACGACATGTGCAGCACAAATTGGGACGGCGTGTTGTGCTGAGGCTTGTCCAATATCAACGACTGTGGGAAGACATGCTTCCTGGCTTCAGCAGCACACCTGCTGCTGCTGCTGCTGCTGCTGCTGCGGGGCACCAGCTGCCCACCATACAGCTGGGCATCCATCTGCTGCCGTTGCTGCTGCGTGTTCAATGCACGCAATCTGAAAGGAACACACTTCTACTGCCACAATCACAACCAACAGGCACCCGCACTCACCCAAGCACGTCAGTTTGGTGCATCAACGGCCCAGGCTGCAGTGCAGCAACGTCCTTCAGCACACGCTGCTGCACCCCCAACACCTGCTGGCTGCTGCCAGGCGCTGACTCAACTATATTGGTTGTAGCGTCACCAGGCGAGGCCCTTGCAGTCCTGTTGCCCACGCTGAGCTGTTTCTGTGCTGGCTAGTCCTGGTCCTGCTCCAGCAGCTGCTCTGCTGGCAGCCCATCCACTCCGAGCTCTTCTGTCAGCTGCTGCGCAGTCTGCTGCGTCCTGCTGGGGCTTATGCTGCTGCTTGTCCTGCTGTTTGTTATAGCTTCTGCCTTTCTGCTGCTGCTGCTGCTGCTGCTGCTTGTGGGTGTCTGCAGGAGCAGCAGCGTCTGGCGCGTCCTGCTGCACAGCTGCTGGAGCTCTGCCACTTCGTCGTTGCTGGCATGAGCAGCAGGCAGGGGGCTGCTGACAGCAGGTGCCTCTGCAGGGCAGCAGACAGTGCAGCAAAGCAGCGGTTGACCGGCAGCGCAGCTGAGCAAGCATACGTAGTCCTGATACAGGTGCGCGTGATGGAGCAGGCGGATCAAGGCGGCGGGCAAACCTACAGTGGTGGCTGCAGCTGTCTACTTTCAGATGATGCAAACACACTGCCATGAGCGGCAATTCCGGCTTAGTACTGAGATGCATAGTTTGCAACCTTCCTGCTCAGACAGCATTTCATGCAGTTGCCATCACCTGCAGGACTGACCATCTGGCGCAACTTGGCCAGCAAGCCGTGCTTCTCTGCCTTTGGTTGCTGCTGAGGCATGTCTGTCAGCGCTGCCAACAACAACTCACTGTCCATTGCTATCAGGCCTGCGCTGCTGCTGCTGCTGCTGCTGCTGCTGCTGCTGCTGCTGCCTGCTGCTGCCTGCTGCTGCCTGCTGCTGCCTGCTGCTGCCTGCTGCTGCTGTTTCTTGAACAGGTATGTTGGCGGTAGTTATAGTGATGTCCTCTGTGAGTTCTGCAGTCGGCTTCTGATTGCGGTGCATCACCAGTGTCATTGTCCTGCCAAGATGGCCTGGCACTGCTGCATGGGGTGCAGGCATGTAGCAAGCGAATGTTCAGACTCATGACAGACGCCAGGTACCTCAAAAGATGCACTTCTTCAGCTCCCTTTGATTCGCGTGAACGAAAGCATACCAGCGCAACGGAACCCTGCACATCGCACACCCAAGCAGCAGCAAACCCTAGTTCGGTGTCAGCCCATTTGAAAGCGCTCTGGATCGTTTTCGAAGCGGGTTTCATCAATGCTAGGGCGCACCACGAGATGCTGTCTATTCTCTACCAAACGCGGAGCACCGCACAGCACAGTGACTATCGTCGTCTCAGTCACACTGTAGAATGTTTTGTCAACAGCTTGCACGACAATTATGATGTTGAAAGGCATTTGGAGCAGGCGCAGCATTAACTCAGGTGCAGCACCTACAGCAGCTGCAGGAAGCGCAGCAGCAGTCACTCAGCCCGAACAACCAGCCACAGCCTGTTACGCAGCTGTAGTTAATACAGCAAGGCATGTGGAAAGCATTGACGTAGGTGTAGCAGACCATCCAAAGCCAGCAGGAGATTCTTCTGAGCGCTACAGCAGGAACCCAGCACAGCATGAGCCAGCAGCTGCTCAAACACTGGCTGTTGTGGAGGACCAGCTGGAATCAGCTGAACCCATGGGGGACGGGCAGCAAGCCTGGCAGCATGAACATGAAGAACTTCCAGGAGCTCCTGGAACAGATGCAAAGGACTTCCATCTGCGACTGCAGCAACAGCAGCAGTGTCAGCGACACCTGGAACGGCAACAGCTGCAAGCCGACTGTGAAGCAGCAGAACAGCGCCAGGCGAAGGCACAGCTTGCAAAGGCCGCTGTCACACAGCATCACCCGCAACACAGGCAGTCACAACTGCTGCAGCAGCCGCAACAACATCCTCAACAGCAGCAACACAGTGCAGCCAGCTCTGCAGCAGTAGTGCAGCTGCAGCAAGAGCTCATGCACCAGGCCAACCTCCGAGAGGTGAGCTCATCGCAGCACAGCAGCAAAGGCTCACAAGTGGTGTGCAGCTGCTTGGGGCTGCAGCCGGTATGGTGCACCTCTGCATGACACTCCCTGCCCAGAGCAATGCAGCCCACCTGCAATGGTAGTGCTAACCGCTGGTGCAGCATTGCATGGGATCGCAGCTGATGTGCTGCATTGTTTTTTGAGATATGTTGGCTACAGCATATGCTTCAGGTTTGCTGCAGGACTCGTACACCTCCTGGGCTCAACCCAGCTGCTGGGTCGTGCCCCATCCCGCGTGTTGTTTGGCAGCACGGCTCAGTCTGTCTGTTTGCTCTGGCAACTGCTGCTGCCGCTGCACTCAGGAGCTGGAGGACATGCTGCTGCGGTATGAGCGGCAGCTGAAGCAGAGCGAGGCGGCGCGCATGACAGCCGAGCAGGCAGCCAGGGCAGCCACAGCAGCAGCGGATGAGGCGCGGCAGCTGCTGGCCAGCAGCGGCAGGCAGGCCAAGCAGCGCTCAGCACACTTGGCAGTGGAGGAGGAAGCAGTGCAGCAGGTAGGGGCAGGAGGCTTGGTTCATGCACATACTTTGCTGCTGCGATTGTGTGAGGCGACTGGCTGCCACACAGCAGCGCCTTGCATGAGGCGCGGCCACTACATACACACACAGCGCATGCAGAGCCCTGCAGGAACGCACAGAGCAAGTGTGCTGTTGTGTGCAGCTGCTCACGTTACCTCGGGACCTGTCTCGGGCCAAACGCTGTGTGCCATCTTTGACTTGCTGGCCCCGCCGCTGCTGCACCGTGATGCGCTGGTCCCAGGAGCGCGCAGCGCTGGAAGAGATGCGCATCAACTTTGAGGCGCAGCTGCAGCTGGCACGCGCAGAGGTGGCCAAAGCGCAGGTGGGTGCAGCAGCAGGTGCTGCAGGGCCAAGGTACGGGGGCGCCTGCACCGCAGCGAGGTGGTGCGCTGTAGCCAACTTCATACATCTGATGTGGCAGCAGCTCGTTGATGTGCGCGGTCCTCACAGCGCATCCGAAGGGAAGGGGGCCTTGTCGTAGCGCACTAATGTGCCAGACGTCTTCTGTTTCGCACATGTACACTGCTGTGTACGCCTGCTGTACGCGCATGCTCATACATGCAGGCGGCCATGAGCAGCAGCGAGGAGCGTGCGCGGGCGACAGAGTGCGGGGAGCGAGCCGCGCTGGTCGCCGAGTATGAGGCGCGCAGCGCTGCCCTGATGGCTGAGGTGGACCGCCTGCGCCACGAGCTGGCCCACCGCACAGCAGCAATGGCAGCAGAGATGGACAGGTGCGGCTGGTGGCAGGAACAAACCCGGACATATTTGCTGCGCAGGCGCTGCTGGTGCTGCCCTGTCGGTGTGGCGCACATTGGCGTGAGGCGGCTCACCGTGCAGCGGCATTGGTAGCAGAGAAAGACAGGCAGCTGGGCTGTAGGTGCGGCAGCTGCTGGCGCTGTTGCAGGGTTCAAAGTTCAAGCTCAGCAGCGCAGCCTTCAGCAGTGTGGCCGTCGTCGCCAGCAACAGACCGTCAGCCGGGCCCACAGCAACCGCAGGCGGCGGCGTGCCCCAGGCTGTCTGCTGCTGTGTGGTTCGTGGCTGGAAAGTTGAAGTGGAGTTGGGAGAGCAGGCAGGGATGGCTCGCGGGGCTGCTGTGCAGACAGTACACTGGCTGCTGTCAGGGGTCCCGACTGTGTTCTGCGGCTGCTTTGCTGCTGGCACGGGCTGCAGGTGGAAGCAGCAGGCTTCCCTGACGGCCGCTGCCGTGGTGGAGGCCAAGGACGAGGTGCTGCAGCGCAAGCGCGAGGTGGACGCCACCAAGGACAGGATGGGCCACCTGGTGGAGCGGCTGTACGAGCACCGCGAGGCAGGCATGTCGCTGTCTGGCGCGATTGGCGCTGCTGCTGGCTACCAGCAGGTGCGCCTGGGGTGGTGCCGTTGTCACCTCCTGCAGTGTGCATGCCGGGAGCCTGCAACACCTTGCGGTGCCCACTCATCGGTAGGGCGGGTACTGACGCTGCATTGTTGGGTGGTCCATGTGTTTTGATGAGTGTGCACTGCCAGTGGCGGCAGTGTGAGGGACGCGTTGCTGATGTTGTGCTGTGCCTGCTGTGCTGTGCTGTGCTGTCCTGCAGGCTGCCACTGAGAGCTTCCTGGAGCAGCAGGCAGCCGGGGCCAGCTACGGCTCACTGTCTGGCGGCCCTATGTCGATGTCTGGGATGCCTGGCATGTGCGGTGCACTCAGCCCAGCTACAGCGCTATACAGCAGCACCGCCAGGAGCAGCGCTGCCGTGATGGCAGCCCCAGCAGTGCTTCTGACCAGCAGCCAAAGCAGGCAGCAGCCCACAGGCAGCAGCCCTGCACAGCGAGGAGCGCAGGGCAGCAATAGCAGGCATGCCACATCCCATGCGCTAGTGCCGACAGCTCAGCAGCAGCGGAAGGCTGCCACACGCCTGCAGCAGTCACCGCTGCTGCCAGTTCCTCATTACCAGCAGCATGTGCATGAAGCGCAGCAGCTGAGTCCTGCAGGGTTCTTCCAGAGCTACTCAGGGGGGCCGTTGGTGGGCGGCAACCCTGGCATGAGCTGGGCGCAGCTGCCGTCGCCGCCTGTTGGCGCGTTCGACAGCAGCAAACCTCCCCAGCGCAGCGCAGCGCCGAGCTTGGTGCTGCCAGCTGTTGCTGCCAAGGCCACCGGCAACAACAGAGCCGGTTGGCAGCTGCAGAAGCCGCCCGCACGGCAGCCACAGCAGCAGCAGCAGCCGCTGAGAGGCAAGGTTGCCGGCAAGGGCGGCAGCAGCAGCAGCGCTGCACCGCCAGGGTCCTACGCGCATCTGCGCCAGCAGCAGCATGGCAAGGGCCCGCCTGGTGCTGAGGCTGCTGCCAGGCGCAAGCAGCAGAGGGAGCGGGACAAGGCCAAGCGGCCTGACCGCTTCGCCGAGGGCGCCAAGAATGCTGCCATGATCGCAGCGATGGCCAGCAGATGGTGAAGTTAGCTAATATACAGGTCAGATGTTTTTAGTTGTGCTTGCAGGACGCTGTGGAGCGTGGCTGCAAAGCTCAGCATAGTTTTGGTTTTTGAACTCTAGGTGGTAGCCTGGCTGCCGTGTTGCTGCTCCTGACGGGTTTAAAGTATTAGCGCTGAAGCATGCGTCCTGCATGTGCTGGCGTGTTCATGACAGTCAGATTGTTATGGGCTGATCACCCACCAGCTGTGCTGTTCTTGAACCACTCTCTGTTCAAGCTGTAATGTAGGTGTGGCAGGCCTGCAGTGCGGCATCAGTTATGCAGGCGTTGACATAATGTTGATGACACGAGTGTATGCAACGCTTCAAGGAGTTCTGGTTGCGTTACACCTCCATCAGCTCAAGCTCAAGTGCCTCGCGCACCCACAGAGGCAGGCACAGCAGCAGGGGGTCGCTCAGGGGCCGCTCCTGAGCCTCCCACCAGCACCGCGGCAGGCTGGTCACGCCCACCATGTCATCAGCAGCAGCCTGCACAACATCACCCCTGATCCCTGCACCAGCATTGCTGTCTTCGAACCGTAAAGGCTGATGCTTTAGCCCTGCATGCACTGCCAAGCTCTGCTCCACACGCCGCAGCAACGACAATGGCGGTTTGACCCCACCTACAATGCTGCTGCTGGTTGATCTCTTCAAACCGGCTGCCTGTGTTGTCACAGCTGCTTTGCCTTTAATGGACCTGGCCAAAATGCTGCTGCTGTTCCCGCAAGGTGAAGCACGGCCATGGTTGCTGTGCACGCGCCCAACACCACTGGCAGACATGCTGTGCTGCCTATGCTGCTGCTGCTGTTGCTGCTGTCTCTGACTCAGACCCTTTACTGTTTGGTGTGGCTGCTCAGGAGCACCACCATGGCTGCTGCTTGTTTTGACTGGTGCTTCTGTTGCTCCAGTATTTATTCCTCCCGTATGCGGAATCTGTTGCTGTGGTCGACCTGCTGCTCCTGCTGCTGCTGCTGCTGCTGCTGCTGAAGCATGCCCTGCTGCTTCGGTTGTGCAGTTGCTCCAACTTGCCGCATCCGTATGGCTGGGGTTGGCCTCTGCACTGCTGCTGCTGGCTCCGTTGCCAGTAAGTCTGCAGCAGCTGCTGCTGCTGCTGATAAGAGGCATGCTGTGGCTACTGGTGCCAAACCCCGCCTCCCTGATGCCTGCAGCAGCGCGTGTGACGGCGCCCAGCTGTGTGTCAGCAAAGTATCAAAGCGTTACGTATTTTGTGCCGCGCTTGTGAGTGCGGGATGCTGTCAACCAACATGTGCGCAGTGTGCAACTGTTGCCCACAATATTAGCTGCTTTGCCTCTTTTCCACTCCTTGTTGGATGGAGCATGTAATGTAATGTAATGTATTTTCCAGGCGGCAGTGCTGCTGCTTCATAGAGTGGTGATCTAATGGGCCAGGGTGCACCAGCGCAACACACCACACTGCCATGTTGGGCTGTCACAATAAGCACATGCATGCCGCAGTCCACCAAAATGGGCAGTAGTAGTGTTAACATGGTCCAGTGCCCTCTCAGTGCACCCAAAGTAGACCCGCAGGGCACCCACGCACCTACTAGGTCAAAGCAGTAGGCGCGCTCGGCAGGCAGGGGCAGCCTGCCAGCTGCACACAGCTCTGCCACCTCCTGCTGCGTGCGGCGCAGTGCACGTGCAGTGTTCTGTGTCCATGGCTGCTGCTGTGCTGCTGCTGTTGCTGCTGCTGCTGGACAGGGCCCAGCCGTTAAGCCATCTTTGAAGTCCGCTAGCGATGCGAGATGGATCGACTCATGGCTGTCAGACAGCTGGTAGCTTGAACTGCCTGGATGAGAGGGTGGGGCGGCTGCTGCTGCTGCTGCTTGGAGGGGCAGGGCTTGTAGCAGCCTGAGGGGTGGCACTGCTTCTGTGGTTGCTGCCGCTGCAGGACTGGCTGACATCCTTGCTAGCGACCTTTACTGAAGCAGGCTGCAGGACAGCACCTGACGCGCTGTCAGCTTCTGTGGCTGGCAGCTGCTCATCGTCAGCCTGCTGTTGGGAGCCACGGAGACTGCAGAATACTTTGGATGTGGCACTCTCCACCCCAGGTTGCTGCGAGAGCTGGGTAATGCTGCTGCTGTGCATGTACTGCTGCAGGCTGTACACTTTAGGAGCAGCCCACTCCTACGTGCAGTGCCGGTTTTAATGAGCAGGCTCGATGCGTCGGCAGGAGCGATACGACGTAACCTTGAGAACGACTTACTGGCACAGGAACGCACAGGACGACCCACAGCAGGATGTTGTTATCAGGTACGACAGTAGACGAGAGAGCTGTATCATGTCATCACCGGTTGTGCCACAACAACCGTTGCAGTCTCTGCGACCACGCTATGAGACGATGCAGCAGGTAGGTAATCCAGGCTAGTGACAGGATAGTGACACTTGCCCTTAACAACAGCGCTCGGCTGCTGGTGTGAGCTAGCAAAAACAAGCTCATTTGCCATGCATTTAGCATCTTTATCACTGCATGCTGTGTCTGTCTACTGAGCTCGTAGTAGTGTAGATCAATATCCTAGCTGAGTACGGATCTTTGCTTCTACTGCCAGAAATGAGCTCAATAAGCTGCCTCCAGAGATCCAAACAGGTGCACAGCGGCAGCAGACAGCGCAGCTTCAGAGCGCGTCCTACTCGCGCCTTGGTGGTGTGCAACGCAGCTGACAAAGCTGGCGCTGCCAGCAGGCGTGAGCTGCTGACAGGAGGTCTCATTGCAGCCAATGTAGTGCTTCTGGGCCGGCTGGCAGTTCCTGCCTATGCAGAGGAGGATGCCATTGCAGCTGCAGTAACAGATCCGCCTGCCGCCGAAGCAGCAGTAGCGGAGGTCACCAGCAGCTCAAGTGTAGCATCAACATCTGAAATCAAGCAGGCAAGTCATGGTTATGTCAGAAGCATGTGCCATGAACACTAAGCAAGAAGCCCAACAGTGTAATGTGCAAGTACCAATGTACTAGCATTGCACTTGTGTGATTGGTTATGTATTTGTGCGGCATTTGTGTGTGTGTGTGTGCAAGCCTGATGTTTGCACGGGATGGATACAAACCGTTAATACGGCGCTAACATCAGCTGTTGGGTGTCTCACCAATGATATCAACTCCCAAAGCTCCTCATCTGTGTGTTGGCAAATCCGCTTGCTGTCCATCTTCATGCAACCTGGGAGAGATATCAGCAGTTATAACAGTACATCTCCGTACGCCACTTGCCGCAGGTGTTCCTTGACGTCAAAGTGGAGGGGGAGAACCTCGGCCGCATAGTCGTGGAGCTGCTGGATGACGCTGCAGTGGGCGGTCAGCGCTTCGCTGACCTGGCGCTCGGCAAGCAAGGCGTGGGCTACAGGCTCAGCAAGTTTGACGGCATCTTCAGCGTGAGTTGCGTTGGCTGCCGTGCCCTTCACTGCACAGCAAGCAGCGTGTTGTGCCGCGGTCACATGCGTGAGTGAGCTGTGTGGCATCTGCAGTGCTTGGGTGGCGGGTTGTGCTGCTGGCTGAAGCTTGCGACTCCATGCTTTGCCCAGCTGGTGCTAGGGCTACCCTTGTGTGACCCCAGCAGCAGGGGCCCAAGCATGCATAACATCTGCAGCACCACACAGAGGGCTCCTGAAGAAGTAAGAGCAGCACCTCCCTTGATCCTGATTGTGATCACCTAGACCGACACACCACTGCGCATCCTGCAGCCGAGCTGCGCCTGTCAAGTGCACGAGGTCCCTTCATCCCTTCTGGGCCCACCCTGCAACCGCGCTGGGGTCACGTGTTCGCATCCCGCCTCCTGCAGACCTACATCCGCAACGAGGGCGTCAAGTCGCTGTCGTACACCGCAGACGGCGCCAGCCTGATCGCGGCGGCGAGTCGGTGCAGGCGCTGGAGGATGAGCTGGCAGCCAGCAGCAGGCGGCACAACCAGGCCGGGCTGGTCAGCATCATGGTGCGAGAGGCAGAGGAGCGGCCGGTCAAGGTGCGCCGGCTGTGGCGCGGCAAACGTGCCCCACATGCATGCGCAGCACCGCGGGAGCCTCAGCACAGCGGTCTGGTGTGTGGGGCAGAGGAGCGCCGGGTCAGGGTGCGCGGGGTGTCCTGTTCCGTGTGACGTGGCGAGGCGCACATGCAGCACCGCGGGAGCCTCAGCACAGCATTGTGGCGTGTGTGAGGCGCACGAGACAGGGCGGCGGCTGCAGCCATGGGGCCGCGCATGCAAGTGCTGCACAACCTGCGTACGACGACACGACTGTGATATGTTGCGCGGCATGCATGCATGACACGCTGCAGCTGGGCTTGGTGAGATGAGGCGGCATGCTGCACTTGGCGGCAAGCTGCGTGTCACATGGACATCGTCGTCTGGCTCTGAGTGGCTGGCGCCGTGGCGTGCTGCAGGAACGGCTGGTGGCGATGGGCGGCAAGCTGGTCACACTCAAGTCACAAGCAGGAGAGGCGCCCCAACGGTGAGCCCGGCTGCTGCACCTGAGCTCTGCTCCGGCGGCTGGTGGCGCTCAAGCATGGCGTGGTAGTGCGCTGAAGTGCAGTGCGGGGGCTGCCCTCCTCGCCTCCCACAGTCACTGATGGTGCACTGCTGGGTGCCTTGTTTGTTGGGCGCCCCTGCATGCTGCTCTATGCCTGTGTGCCGCATGTGGTCTAGTGCCCTGCTGCTGCCCTTGTGCTTGCAGGCACATCCTTCATGATCACCACTGGGCCGACGCCGCAGCTGGACAAGACAAACCTGGTGGTGGGCAAGGTGAGACGACGCTGGCCTGCCTGGCAGATGACAGCCACACCTCCAACCAAGAAGCGGCTGACCATGTGTGCGGCCTGCCATGCTCTCTTGTGGTTCAGTGCCACTCATACTGCAGGGCGTCGCCGCCGTACTGATGCGATGTGTATAGTACCCTAAACCATGGCACTCGCATCACCTGCAGCTGCCATACATTGATCTGCTGCTGCTTGTCCATGATTTCCCACCTCTGCTGGCCGCTCCCCACTGTCCTGCTGCCCAGGTGGTGGGCGGCTTTGATGTGGTGCAGGCCATCGCGTCGATGCCGTATGCGCGGCCGCGCGACAGCTACTATGACAAGCCCTTTTTTGAGGCCGGCAAGATGATGGGCGACAAACGCGCCACAATGGCAGAGAAGCGCTTCAACAGGGCCGCTCAAACGCGTGCTGGTGGCGGACGCGGGTGTGCTGTGACAGTGGCGTTGGTGCCAAACCTGTTGATACCTTTCGTCCCGGTGGGGCGCGGGGCCGATGGTGTTGATGCTATGGCTTGAATGGGTGATATGCTGGTGATGCTGGTGCGCCAGTTTAGTTTTGGTTGCTTGGGATTTCATCAACCTGAACAAGCCAGCGTCCTGTGTGCTTTTAATCACAATGTGTGCTGTGGATGCATCAGTGTGCATGCTGCAGGAAAGCAGACTGAACTGCAACTGAGTGGTTCTCGAGTTGCTTAACTGCTTTTAGCGTGTGGCTTCAGCCAGGCCTGATGCTAATGACGCCCTACTTTGGCTGACTGGCCTGCCACTAGGATGGCTCACTGACAGCAGCAAACTACAAAGTGCTGCCTTTTGCGGACACAGTGTAGCCATTTCTTTTTGTCCCAATGCAATGGTTACCTCATCTTTGTCAAGTTAAACAGCAATTCCATCACCACCAGGAACATACATGCTGAATATGGGGCTTTTGCACAGCGTCGTGACATAGTTGCATCCTGACAGGCGGTGCTGAGGAGCGTGTAGTTGTACGTTTATTGGTGTCAAGAACCGGGGCGTGCACCAGCACAACATGTGTGTTGTCTACAGCCGCAAGCACCACTGTTGTTGCTCAGCGTACTGCGCAGCCTCGGTACATACATATATGCATTGGCGTTACGTAGGTCATATGTTACAAGATTTGTGCAGTCGCTGCAGCATGCAACCGCACAGTTGCAGCAATTGCCACAGTTGCTTCACAAGCAGCTGTAGGATGCCGGCATGGCCTGTCCTTTGCCGCACCATGACGTCTGCAGCCTGCCTGAGGCTGCACAAGGTACTGTGGTGAAGGATTCAAGGGTCACCCATTATGCACTGATGTAACAACCCTGCTGCACCAGACTGCTGGTAAGCTTTTGATCTCTGATTATAAAAACACACACCCAACCATGTGCAATGAACGGCCCTGTACAG
>JACERP010001073.1:0-28632 GCA_014080715.1 Scenedesmus sp. NREL 46B-D3 | reverse complement strand
GTGCTATTGCTGTTAACTCCTTCCTTCGGCTCTGCCATGTTGTCTGCGGCGTGAAGCCGACGTCAAGCAATCAGCATGGTCGAAAGCATATCAAAAACCGTGTGCACGTGTGGCAGCGTCGCATTCCCAACTCCTGCCGTTTAGCCGTAGCTGTTTATGCTGAGAGGGAACTAACCTTAGCGTGATTGGACAAACATAGCGACAAAGTTGGAATGGCATCTTCATAACAAACTGCGTTCCGAACAGTGACGTAACCCAGGTGCTGCTTCTTCAACACCGCGCATTGCCGCCGAAGGTGCTGCGTGCGAGTTTGGCTTGAAGGAAAGCGACCGCAGAAAGAGTTGCGCGAATGAGCACGCTGAAGCTGTGTTGCACGGATGAGGAGCACACTTTTACATCCTGTACGTACACCTCTACAGTATGCTGCCTGCTTGCTAGCGCTGAGTCAACACAGCAACATCGAAATAGCATGTATGAAAAGGCTTGCCTGCAAAAAGTGGGTGCACCGGAAGTGGGGAAGATCAACCACTCATGAGCTGATTAGCACCTGGTCTTGTAGAAAGTACTGTACATGACGAACCCCAGGCAGCCACAACTTACCGCATCGCTGGAATACCACCAACCACCGCTGATTCAGCCCTGCACCAAGCCCCTGCTACTTCCTTGCTGCAGCCAGCTGGGCCTCCAGCTCTGCCACGCGTGCCTTCAGCTGCGCCACCTCTGTTTCTAGCCGTGCTTCCCGGCTGCCCGCCTGCGCTGCTGCCACTGGTGCCGGCTTGTATGGCGTCATGAGGTTTTTGCTGAAGTCCTTGAGCGCATCTACACCGCGGACCTCCTCCTCCAGCAGCGGCAGCTTGACCAGGTGGAAGTCTTCGTAGAGGTCGTGGAACTGCTGGATGTACTTCTGCTGCATGCGCACGCGCGCCTCCAGCAGCCGCGACCCGCAGGCAGCTTCCGGGAAGATGAGCTGGTTGATGACGATGTTGCGCACGTCGATTTCGTACCGCGCCAGCTCCTGCAAGTCGCCGCAGGCAGCCACAGTTTGGATGTTAAACGACGGGAACATCGCCCGTTTTTTTTCAGCCAATGACAGGCTCATTGGGCAACCACCTCATCCATCAATCTTCAATGACTTAGCGGGGAATCGGCCAGTTGCCTTCGGCTCTAGCGCACTGGCACGCTGCTCTATCGCAAGCACTCCTAATGTTGACTGCACGCACACTGGTCAGCTTGCAGCACTGTGCGAGCGTGCTCAAGCACGCCACCCGACACCTCAGGCCGCACCATCAAACCACGCCCCAACCCTTGCTGCCCTGGTATCAGGTAAGTAACCACAGCAACAGCAGCGAACCACTCTTACATTGCGGCCATTTGCCGCCCCCGCACCCCACCATACAGGCACACAGCTGACCAGGCCTTGGATGCTCCTCCCACGCACCCGTCCCCCCCTCCCACCTGCACCAGTCGCTCCGTCTCATACAGCGACAGGAACTCCGGGATGCACACACCCACAAACGTGGTCTGCTCCGGGTCCTTGAACTGCACGTTGACCTTGCGCACCACGTCCAGCATGCCCTCCAGCTTGCCCACCAGCTGGTCCGCAACATTCTCCTCAGCACCCATGCCCATCATGCGCGTCACCTGGGCAACACAGCGTGTGTTTCATGTCTATCACACAGTAATCAACAGTGGTGTGAAGAGGCGAGCGGCGCAGGCATGGCCAAGACTGGGTAGCAGAGCAACTGCCTGGTTCCATTGTGGGGTGGCTGTGGCTGCTGTGCAACTGCATGCGCTTGAGTGCGATTGGACGTTGCCAGCTGCATAGATGTGCCCTTAAGCGCCCACCTGCCCCATCATGCTGCCTACTGTGCCCTTCAGCGTCATGAGCTTGTTGAGGCCCTTCTCCAGCAGCGTGGGGAAGTTGAGCAGGCGCAGCGTGTGGCCTGTGGGCGCCGTGTCAAACACAATCGTGCGGTAGTCCATGCTTTGCACCTGCACGCAGACACGCGACACAAGCAAGAAACAAGGCACAGGGGGGGGTGAAGTTTGCATTGGTGCTGGGACGAGTTGAGCAGCACAAGGGCAAGCAGGCGCCACTGCCAGCACCACAACCACATGCTTTGCCTGCTGCACGGCACCCAGACAGCTGCAGCGCTCCCATCTGGTTCGCGGCACACCATCGCACACTCCTCCAGCTCCCGCACAAGCAATCCTGCTTGGGTATCTCTGCAGCACCCAAGGCTTAGATAATCATGGTATGCTGCTGACCAGCTCTGACGCTGGCAGTTGCTGCGCTCTCCACTGCTGTGCACTCTGCAACCGCAACGCCTACACCTGCAGAGACACAGCTGTGCTGCATGTACGGTCTCTTCATCATCCTGCGCACCTGCTTGAGTACTTCTGCAAAGCTCATAGCCTCGTCAATGCCTGGTATGCTGCTTGCCAGCTCTGTGAAGAAAGAGTCTTGGGCCCACTCCATCTGCTCAAAGTCTGATGTGTCGGGAGTAGGGTCCACCTCCTGCTCACAGTGGCGAAGCAACAGCACGCCACGCAGGCAAAGGGCAGTGGTGTTACTTTGATCTACATGTACACCAGAGCATTTGGTGGTGCCAGCAGCAGCACAGACGCAACTGGACCTTCAGGAGCTGCAGTGAGGCGGCACCAACCTGCTCACTGACACAAGAGCAAGGAATGGTGGCACAGTTGAGCGAAAGAATCACAAAGAAACAGCGGTGGAGGCTGAGCAACTGACTCAATGTGCACCTGCCGCCACAGCCATGTACGCACGAGTGTCAGAAACATGGTGAAGCATGTGCACTAGCTGCCAACCAGTGCCAACAAAACTTTGCCACTACGACACAAGAGGCGATGCGCGGGTGCCGGCAGGAATCTGTCACAGCTTGGTGACTACCGCTGTGCTGTTGCATGCCCCATGCGCCGCATACATCGCCAACAGGCTTCAGCTGCACATGAGAGCCTGGAAGCTTCTGAATATTATGGTGCGCTCGAGTTGTCTGCTGTGCTGCAATTGGCTCAGTGATTACAATGTCAAAGCGGTTGCTGCAGCTGTACACGCACGCTGCCTGAGAAAAACTTGCATGCATACATGTACATGCACTGCTGCTGCCTGCCTGTGGCGCCACTGTCCCGCCAGCAGCACCAGCTCACCATAGCATACAGGTTGCTGAATCCCTGGACCAGAGTGGGCGTTTTGGTAAACTTCTGCCTAAATGCATCGCTAAGGTTATGTGCAGGGTCCGTGGATATGATCAGCACGCTCTCCCTGTGCTGTGCCAGCTGAACTGCCAGGCTGCTGCTGCAGGTGGTCTTGCCCACACCACCCTTGCCACCGACCCAGATCCATTTTAAACTTGTTTGATCAAGAATGTTTTGCAGAGTTGGCTCTGGAGCGTCGTCCATGTTAATGGCTGCAGCTATAATGCAGGTGTATGGGTTGAACCTGGGGCCGTTGAAGAGTGCTGCAGTAAATTACTTGATCAGCATGGAATTTCATTAGCATACATTGCTTAGTGCCCGCAGGGCTGACATCCGAGAGTGGTTAGTCATTCAGGCTTGAACTTGGCTGTCCCAAGTTTGCCACTTGTGAGTTGGTAGCAGCACGCAGCACAACATGTTTGTCGTCTCCAATGATCAGTTTCTACAAAAGCGCGCATCAGTAGCGTAGGGTGAGCTAGCATCACCATACTTTGATGAAACATGCAGTCCCCATGAGGCTAACTCTGTGCTTAATATTAAGACAGTGCTTTCACGGGCCAGCATAAACAATTGGGAGGTGCAGCATCAGGCAGCGCAAGCTCAATTGCAGCACACCTAGTGGCGTGGCACGTGCCTATGCTGGTTTACTGGTACAATCAGTTTCAGCAAGCCTTGTAAGCAAGTAGACCTGCAACCACTTGAAATGGTATACATAGCTCCTATAAGTCGCAGCAACCAGCAGAAACAGCAGCCAGCTGCGCCTGGCACAGGCGCAGGCAAAGGCAAACCGCAGGAACCACATCAACAACAGCTGCAGCTGCCGCTGCCAGACCGCTGCGCGCAGCAAGCTGCAGGGAGGAGCCAGCAGTGCAGAGCTCAGCAGCAACCAGCATCAAAGCCAAAACCGCGTCCTGATGTTGTGAAGTCCAAGCAGGACCTGCTGCAAGAGCTGAGTGAGTGCCTGGGGTTATGCTGCTTGTGGCAGCCATCAGTCAACGCAAGGCATGCAGCTGCTCTTGCTGCCCTGGCGCTCCTCCTCTGTGCCTTCATCTGTTGTCCTGCACCGCAGATCGCCAGGCAGAGTTGAACACGCTGGTACTGCAGCGGGAACAAGCAGCACTGAAGGCCCTGCAGGAGTCACAGGTGCCTGCAGCGTCCACAGCTGGCGGCAGCAACAGCTGCAGCTGGACAAGGCTTTGCAGTGCTTTGCATGCGGTTGCACGACACCTGCTGGCAGCAGCATGTGTTACGGATGCTATGGTGACCACGGCCAAGCACCCGCATTGGCGCTCGCGCAACAGCTGTGCCGCCAACATGGGGGCCTGCATGTGCTTTCACAGCAGTTGTGTTGTCAGCTGGCTGCTGTCCAGAAGCTTCTGCATGCAGCAGCATACCGCCTGCACAATGTTTCGCCAGGTTCCAGTGAGATGCGCAATCGCGAAGCTGAGCCTGCTGCCTGTCTGTGGCCTGCATGCACAGGCGCCTGTCACTGGACACCTTGGCAGCTTCGGTGTGGACGCTGCACGAGACGTCATGGGTCCACCTGCTGGGCTGAGACCACTGGCAGTCACGGCAGCAAGGAACCACAGGTTCTATGACGTGTCACCCAAGGCCTACAACCCCAGCACAGGTACGCACAGCACACGCAGAAGACCATGTGACAAGCAGCTGCTGGCTCACGTGCAGCTACTCTTCGATGTCATCTGTTGCTCATCTGCACACTCCCATCACATCGTTGTGCAGCTTGTACAGGATGATGAGCAGGCTGTGCGTGCTGCCTGTACCTGTCGCTGTCTGTCTGCCTGCAGGTGCCAGGGCTGTCTGCGTCACCGCGAGCCGCAGCACCACAGGGCACTGGTGCAGCAGGCTGCGGTTGGCCTGCAGGCCTGCACCAGAAACAGCAGCGGTCGCAGCAAGCTGCAGCTGTCGCGGGAGCCAGGTCAGCATCTCCAGCAGCACGCCTGGCGTCGCCTGTGCGCGCCAGGCCACAGCAGCAGCAGCGGCCGCAGCAGCAGCCTCCTAGTGCCAGAGTGCCTGGCCTAGCAGCCAGCAGGGCAGCTGCGGGAGCAGCAGTGGCCAGCTGCAAGCAGGCAATACAACAGCAGGGGCCCAATGATGTACGGCGCCAGCGGCAGCGCGCGGGTACAAACAGGCAGCCAGCTGCCGCAGCAAAAGCCCATGCAGCAAACAAGCTCAACGCTGCAAAGGGGGCAATGGCAGCAGCTGCAGCAGCAGTGGCAGCTGCTGAAGCCGAGGCAGACGATGCAAGTCAGGCAGCTGACGACAATGATGGCCAGCTGTCACCGTTTGCAGACGCTGACTGGCGCTGTGACTGGAGCGGGCCCGGACCGCCCGCTGCAGCATATGCGGCAGCGCAGCAACAGTCCCGGCTGAACCAGGCGTTTCCTGACAGCCCGCAGTTCAAAATAGGCAGGGTGTTTGAAACGCCGGAAGATGCAGGCATGGGCATGTCAGGCGCAGGATGTGTGGGGCAGCAGCAGCCGGTGCACTCCGGCAGCCCAACGCAGCATGCGGCAGCAATCGCAGCACAGGCGAGCAGCTACCGCGGCCCTATGGCTGCTGATGGCCTGCAGCAGGGTCCGCTGCCGCTGGCGCAGCTTCAGTCGTGGCAGCAGCAGCAGCATGCCCAAGAGGCTGGCTGGTTGGGGACGCGCAGTGCTGCAGAGGTGCGCAGCAGCGACAACAGCATACACCACATTGCTTCGCCCACGGCCCAGGAAGTCCAGAGCATTCATGGCCATGTGTTGGTTGGTGTTTTTGCTTGCCAGTACTTTGCGGAGTCAGCAAGGTGTCAGTAATGCTACATTCGGTCTGCTTTAAGGAATAGACACAGACCCATGTTGCTGTTGGATGCGTGTGCTGCTGTGCAGGGGGACTCGCTGGACGACATGATGCAGCGCATGCAGCAGCAGGTGCAGCCGCAGCAACTGCTGCAGCGCTGCCGCACGCTGGCGGACGTGGCGGATGCGCTGCAGGCTGTGCAGGGCTATGCAGACCCGGCAGTGAGGGCGCAGCTGGTCAAGGAGCTCAAGCAGAAACAATACAAGGTGCAAGAACTGTGTGCTTGGTGCTGCTGACGAGACACTTAGTGGTGGTGTTGCGTACCGTCTCCACGGCAAGCATGCGATTACATCATCCAGCTGATGCAGGCCTTCAATGCAGCACTGATCACCACTGGAAATAGCACAGTTGCACAAGCCACGTGTGGTGCACTGGGCGCTGCTGCCGCAGCTCTTGCCTTGCCCAGTACTGCTTGCCAGTGTGCCACCACTGTGCATCTGCTGCGGCACGCGCTCCGCACCGACCGGGTGTTCTGCTTGCCTGCAGCTGGAGCTGGAGCAGCAGATCGCTGAGCGAGAAGCAGCGCGCCAAGCTGCCAAGGCTGCTGCGGCAGCACGCGAGGTTGCGGAAGATGTGGCGCGCGCAGCAGCTCCGCCACCGTGGGACCCTGCTGCCAGGGCCGGCAGGTGGGCTGCACTGGTGCCCACCACTGACGGCGCCCGCACCAGCCATTACCGTCCCTTGCCTTCAGCAGCATCGTGTGGGGCAAGAGATTATCCGTCTGTTGTAGTAAGTGCCACTTGCAGTGTGTGCAACTCTGTGCACAAGAAGCTGACACGGTGCTATTCCTGCTGCTGCTGCCGCTGCTGCTGCTGCTGCTGGCAGGTGGGGTGGTGGCGGTGAGCCGCTGCGCAGCATTGATGGTGCGGCTGTGGCCGACCTCAGGGCCATGAAGAGCAGGTGCGGCGCTTGCTACGCAGCGGCTGCCCTACACAAACTGGGCTGCAGCTCTCACTCATCCCAGCACATGCCCACACCTGCCCATGCCTTTTTGTTGCTCCAATGTTCCAACCAAACAGTGTCCAGACGCATGTATGTGTCCGCGGCGCTGCTGCTTGCAGGCTGCCTGTGCCTGGCCTGGAGACGTCCCAGACGTTCAGCTCACTGCGGCAGCCGCAGCAGGCACCCCTGCCTGCTGTTTTGAGCAATGGGCACCCACAGCAGCAGCTGCAGCATGCAGGACTCGCCGGCTCACCCCCTGCTGCTGCAGCAGTGGGTGCTGCAAGAGGGATGCCTGTGTTGCAAGTCGACAACAGCGAGGCAGCAACAGCAGCAGCAGCTGCTGCTGCTGCTGCTGCTGGAGGCAAAGGGTTCATGAGTGGCCTGCACGAGCTGAAGGTGAGGCACGTAGGCGTCGATGTCAGAGCATCTGTCGCAGGATGGCAGTCGAAAGACTGGACTGCTGCTGCCAACTGCTCTGCAGCATGCACATAGGGTGAGCATGGAAGCCATGCCCACAGGTGTGTCTTCAAACTACTGTTGCACTTTGGAGTTGGTGACAGCAGCGCTGCCGCTGCCGCCGCTTGGCGTCTGCAGGCCGGGCCGTCGGATCAGCAGCGCGCTGCAGCCGCAGCAGCACGCCAGCAGCTGCTGGACGACCTGCAGGCTCAGGTGGCAGAGAAGGCAGCAAGGGCTGCAGCAGGGGCAGCAGCGGAAGCAGCGCGCACAGCCGTTGAGGAGGCAGCCATCCAGCGCTACTATGCTGGCCAGCAGCAGCAGCAGCAGCAGCAGCACAGCCCGCCACAGCCTGGTGCAGGCGTGCAGCTGCTGCAGCCCCCTGGCTGGGGCCCAACTGCAGCTGCAAGTGGCAGTGACGGCAAGTTAAGCCTCAGCAGCGGTGGCCAGGCTATGCTGCAAGCACTCGCTGTTGAGGCATCAGGACGGGCGGCCTTTGCAGGTGTTGCTGCAGGTGGCAGCAGCGGTGGCAAAACTGCTTCACCAGGTCCTGTTGCTGTGCGTAAAGGCAGGAGCAATCATGTCATCGAGGCCCCTTGGCTTGACCAATTGCAGCAGCAACCAGCACAGCAGACTGTGCAGCAGCAGCAGCAGCAGCAGCAGCAGCAGAGATTGCTGGCAGCTCAAGCATCAAGCTCTGCAGAATCTGGGCAGCCTGAGCAGCAGCAACAGCAGCCGCACCCGCAGCTGGGTACTGGCACCACATGTGCTGCAGCTCCTGTGCAGCAGCATCTGCCGCCACACCTCTCCTCTGCCACTGCTGCCGTTGAGGAGCAGCTGAGCAGCCAGCACCTGGCTGCTGCTCTGCAGGAGCTGCAGCGGGAGCAGCAGCTGATGTGGCAGGAGTTCACCCGGCAGGCCAGGTGAGGCACCCACCGACCCCCTGGTGCTTGCGCGCGCATGTGTGGAAATCAGCCCCACATGGGGCGTCGCCCACGTGCACGACGTGCGAGCATGTGCGCACACCCTACTGCATGACGCGCACACCCCATAATCATGAACGAGATGATGCCGGCGATTGTGCACGTCATTGTTTACCTACACTGCTGCACACTGATGCCTGGGGGTGGCTGTACTTGCTGTGGAGTTGTGCGCACTGCAAAGCTGCAGTTGTCTAGCCTTCTGCCTGCTCGGCTGCTCGAGATTTGCGCTATTGAATGCTGCATGCTGCGTGTTGTTTTGGCTGCAGGGCGCTGGAGCAGTTGCTGGCAGATAAACAACTGCCGCCGTCCGACAGTCAACAAGCATGGGATGAACTGCAGCGCATGCGTGGAGCGATGGGCCAGGCGCAGCAGCAGCAGGCGGCGCTGCAGCAGATGTACGAAAAACAGCAGGACCAGCACCCGCGCAAGCAGCAGCAGCAGCAGCAGCACCGGCACTCTCCACCACAGCAGCAGCAAGGGCCTCGAGTAGGAGGCCGTCGGGGCGCTCCACAGCAGCAGCAGCAGCAGCAGCAGCTGCAGCTGCAGCTGCCACAGGAAAGGTCCTGGCTGAGCCAGCAGCACAGCACACTGTGTGTGAGTTTGCAGCCTCTGGTTCTGGAGCAGCAGCAGCAGCAGGGCTGCGCTGATGAGCTGCCTGGTGACTCGCTGGAGGCCTTCATGGTGGAGACACAAATGGTGAGTGGGGGGAGGCGTTGCAAGGAGCAGCAGCAGCTGTTACAGCAGCGCTTGCAGGTGGCAACTGTTACGAGGGCTAAGTCACACACATGTGCAGGACTTCAGCAAGCATGTTTAGGTTGAGGTGCATTGCAAGGCAGGCAGCAATGAAGCTCAATGCTGCACCCATGGCAGCAATGTTCGTGCATGCAATACACTAGACGCCTGTCGACAACGCAGCTGGGCTGCCAAGCTGACCAGTACAGGTGACCAGTGCAGGTGACCAGTACAGGTGACCAGTACAGGTGACCAGTACAGGTGACCAGTACAGGTGACCAGTACAGGTGACCAGTACAGGTGACCAGTACAAGTGACCAGTACAGGTGACCAGTACAGGTGACCAGTACAGGTGACCATACAGGTGACCAGTACAGGTGACCAGTACAGGTGACCAGTACAGGTGACCAGTACAGGTGACCAGTACAGGTGACCAATACAGGTGACCAGTACAGGTGACCAGTACAGGTGACCAATACAGGTGACCAGTACAGGTGACCAATACAGGTGACCAGTACAGGTGACCAGTACAGGTGACCAGTACAGTGACCAGTACAGGTGACCAGTACAGGTGACCAGTACAGGTGACCAGTACAGTGACCAGTACAGGTGACCAGTACAGGTGACCAGTACAGGTGACCAGTACAGGTGACCAGTACAGGTGACCAGTACAGGTGACCAGTACAGGTGACCAGTACAGGTGACCAGTACAGGTGACCAGTACAGGTGACCAGTACAGGTGACCAGTACAGGTGACCAATACAGGTGACCAGTACAGGTGACCAGTACAGGTGACCAATACAGGTGACCAATACAGGTGACCATACAGGTGACCAGTACAGGTGACCAGTACAGTGACCAGTACAAGTGACCAGTACAGTGACAAAGGTGACCAGTACAGGTGACCAATACAGGTGACCAGTACAGGTGACCAGTACAGGTGACCAATACAGGTGACCAATACAGGTGACCAGTACAGGTGACCAGTACAGGTGACCAGTACAGGTGATGCGGCATGTGATGTGCCAGTACATACAATAAGACGCGTGTACTCTGCCCCTGTCTTCTCTTGCCTGGCCCCTGCCAGGTGCCTGTCACCGTCAACGGCATACCTGACAGCATCGACGTGGGGTCGTCCCTCATGCAGCTGATGATCCCTCCGGCAGTGCTGGCAGCTGGCAGCAGCCGCCTGGGGCAGCCGGTGCACCACCACAACAGGTGCGCCACCCGCGCCCCAACAGGCACGCACGGCATGTGACGGCTGCCATGCTGCTGTCTGTTGGGTCAGAGAGCTTGCCGTGTATGTGGAGTGCAGCTGCAGCGCGCCAGCCCTGCATTGCTTCGCGGCTGCGACACAACAAACTAGATGGCCACCCGATTGGTCAGCTTTGGGTTGGGCAGGCAAGGTGTGCTTGGCCTGGGCCTGAGAGCCTGCGAACGCACTGCACCATCTGCTGGCTGTCACGCACGGAGTGTCGCTGCCGGTGCACGTGTGGTGTGCAGGTACGGTGGGTGCGGCCTGGACGCTGAGCTGTCAGCCTGCAGTGTGGCCTCCGCTGGCCTGCAGGCCAGGGGCAGCCCAGCCAGCAGCAGCAGCGCACCGTGGGGTGGCTGGCAAGGCAACCAGCAGCAACAGCAGCAGCACGCCTCACAGCGGCCGCCAGCCTCGCCCCCCATACTGCGTGGCGACAGGTGGGTGCGATGCTTATACACGACATCTGTCAGAAAGCAGGTTGACCAGGTTACGCAGTGCTGCACCAACATCTGTCATGCTTTTGCTGTGCTTGCTATGTGTAGCGCCAGCAGCTGCGGCGTGCTGCAGAGGACTGTGCATGGCTGTCATGGTCAGCAGACGTTGCAGCGGTTCAACCACAGGGCGCCTACATATCTGCTGACTCTCTTACTCTGCTGCTGCAGGTTTGTTGAGGCAAAACCCGGTAAGCAGCTGGCAGGTAGTAGCACAACAAGGGCAGGAAGCCAGCAGCAGCAGCAATCGTCCCCGACACGAAAAGCTGGCGCTGCCAACACGCATGCAGGCAGGGCAGCAGCAAGGGGTGGCAAAGCATCTGGTGGTGCTGTTGCTGGCAGTGCAGGCAAGGCCAGCAACGCCAGGCGGCGCATATGAAGCAGCCTCAGTGGACGCTTGACTTTGTTCAGGCGGCTGCATCAACTTGTTGCTGTAGAGCACACATTGCAAAACACAATGCAGCAATTGCAGCGCTCGTATGGCTTGAATGGATGTCCTGCCATGGCTGAAGTATCTTACGTCAGAAAAATGTGTTCTTGTTGCTAAATGCCCTAGCAGTTGCTGTAGTATCACCTGTGTCGATAAAAGGAGTTGGCGGTCAGGGCTGCTCCAGCTGGAGCTGCAGCTGGGCCTGCAGGCCATGTACTATCATGATGATGCCTTCGATGCTTCCGTAGTCCACTTGAAATGGACTGTACGGTCACACCACTTTCTAAACAATAATTAAACCGTGTTGTTGACACCTACCTTTGGATGGCTGCCCCCTTGCATTCAGTTGTCCCTCCCAAACAAGCAGGAAAAGCAGAAGTATTTAGTGGCGCTGGGGCGTCGGTGGTGTCCTGTGTGTTGCTGCAATTAAACCCTCTATATTTGTACTGCTTGTGAAGAACTCAGGCAGCAGCACGTTTACTGCTTGTGCATGCACTGTCTCCCTTTCCCCTCAACTGTGCTGAGAAAATGTTCGCACTGCATGCACGGTTGCCCCGTGAGACAGTTGTAAAGAGTTGCAGGAAAACACCCTAGGGTAGGCCTACAAAGCACAATGCAGCAAAAGCGTGACTCACATCCATTGCAAAGGTTTGCAAAAGAAGCACACGTTGCAGAGCATAATGCAGATGCTAGATCGGGCCCCAGCCAATGTGTGGCTTTTCCAGAGTGGGCCAGTGACACTAAGTTCTTGACCGCTATACAGGTGCATTGTGGGGCAGGCGTGTGTCATCTGCATTGCTGCGCTAAGACTTGCGGCGGGGCATTTATGTTCAATCAGCTGCAGTTGTAGTGTCACACGACACTGCATGGCATGCAAAATTTGAGCCGGAATGTTACATGGAATGACGCACAACAACCAGTGGCATTGCGCAATGCAGCTGAAGCTTCCAGTGCAGAATGCTGCCATACCCCATTAGTGGGGCAGTACTGTGGCAGCCAGCTGGCCCTAAGTTTAAGAATAAACCCGCAGTTGAAGCGCAGCAAGTCGCGTGACAGCGCTGTGCACTGGATCCCCAGAGTGGGTGCCTTTGCTTGCACACAAGTTGAGAACTTAGGGTGACCCAGCTGTCCACATTTTGGAGGTTACATGTCCAATAACAACAACAGCATTGAAAGCTGATGGCAATAGAAATGCAGCCAGTGCCAGATCACCAATGGTAGCAATCAGCCTCCCAATGAAACGGCTTCTGCACAGCAATGCAGTGCAAATCAGAGCACCAACGTCATCGCCAATGGTCACTCGAATACCATAGTGGCAAGCAATTGCTCCTTGCAAGGACCGCTGGCCATTGATTGGTGCATTATGCCTCCACAAACTCCTCCTCAAACAGCTGGCTGCAAAGCGCATCGCAAAAGCCCTCCAGCTCATCAACCTGGCCAAACAGCAGCTCATCAAGCAACAGGTCAGCAACAGACTCCACAACATACGTGGGCTGCAGCTGCTGCTTTGCGCGCCGCCGCGCAGCCCTGCCGCCGCTGCAGCCACCTGCGTCAGTCAGCCCAAGTGAGCCCAGCACAGCTGACAGCTGCTGGGGGCTGTCGACGACCTCCAGTGAGCCGTCCACCATCGCCTGGTGCTTCAGGTAGCGGCGACGGCCGGCCTTGATGGACTTGAGGGACGCCCTGCTCAACACCTCAGGCTGCTGCTGCTGCGGCGGCGATTGCACCGCTTGCTGCTGGTTGCTGCTAGCTGTCGGTGTAGGCACTGCAGTCGCATGTGCTGTCGCTGTTGAGTTGGTTGATGGTGCTGCTAGGTGAGGGTCTGCTGCAGTGCCAGCCCCAGCGCTGCCCTGCAGCAGGCAGCACACAACGTCGGGTGAATCTGCTGTTCTTGCTGTGATTTCAAGCTAGCTTTCAGTGCTGCTATTTGTTTTACAATACAATACAGTACAATACAAGACAGTAGTACAGGACTGAACCTGCCTCAGGCACTAGCCCAGCGAGCCGTTGTTCCGCTCATGAGGGTTACAAGAGCATAGCAGCAATGAGGGACAGGCACACTTGAGTGATGCAAGGATGACGCCTGTCAGCTGGCGCACATAAGTATGGGCGGTTCTGCATGTCTCAAGCAGAGGACGGCAAACATGGGTAATTCGTCACGTGGGACTGCAGTATCATGCAGGGACTGCAGGAACTGGCACACACAAAATGCAGAGGCGTCGCGGACGTCACTTGATGCACAAGCACAGCTGTTTGTGGTCTCACCTGGCTCGATGCAGCGGCCTCTTCAGCAGCAGGAGCGACGCCCTCAGCTGCTGGTGCGGTTGCGGCACCCTGCAGCTCGACGCTGCTGCCAAACCACCTCCTGCGGATCTCCTGCTCCTGTGCCTCCACCCTGTCCAGTGCTGACAGCATATTGGACACCACTGCAGGCTCCTGCAGCAAGCCACTGCCGGCAGCGGCGGCGGCTGCTGCCGCCCTGCCCAGCAGTGCACTGCTGCTTGCCTGCGCATCAGCGGCTGGCTGCTGCAGCTGCTCTTCGAGCCTGCCAAGCACTCCCAGGATGTGGGAAGCCGTCTCCTCCAGCCTGGCGAGCCTGCAGGACAGCAGCAGCAACAGAGGCCACACACAAGCTTCCTGGGAAGAGGGCAGCTGTAGCACTATGTACCGCAATGCAAAAGAACGCTGATATGGCTACAGGGCACGGTTGCACGCGAGTGCAGCAACTTGGCAGATCAGGCTGACAGCTAGCTGTCCGGCTTCAGAATTGCACCACGGCTGGCAGGTCAGGCGTGCGGTGACGAATCGTGGACTGCGCGTCGCTGCAGGTCATGTTGAGGCGCAGCCCTAGCCGCATCGCCCCCTCACCTGCCCTCCTCCTCATGCTGCTGCTGCTCCTTCAGCTGCTGCTGCACCGCAAGCTCCACGCGCTGCACCTCCTGCACACTCATGCCAGACCAGCCCCCAGGTGCAGCAGCAGCAGCAGCAGCGTGTGCCGTGCCTGACAGCTCCTGGCGTGTAGCAGCCAGCATGGCATACCTGGCTGGGCTGCTGCTGCCTGCGGCAGTCATATCCCGTTGAGCTGCAGCATAGACCGCGTTTGCTGCTGCTGCTGCTGCAGCACCCTGTCCTGTCCAGAAGTTGTAGTCGTCCTCAGCAAAGCCAGCTGCAGGTGCCATCTCTGCTGCATCAGACTGCCAACGCTGCTGCTGCTGCAGCTGCTTCAGTGGTGCAGCTGCAGGCTTGGTGCTGCTGCGCTTGGCAGAAGCAGAAGTGCTTCCAGCAGGCTTGGAGCGCCGTGGCTTTCCAGGGCTGGCTGAGACCAGACGAGCTGCATCAGCAAAGGTGCCCGTTGGCGGCAGCAGCAACAGCAGGAATCGGTGCAGCACCCAGCATGATATCTGCAAAGCTAGCAGCATGAGCAGTTGCATCAGCTGTTCTTGCATGCCGCCTTCAAATGCACGCCAGCCCGACGTCCTTTCTTACCTGTTGCTTGTCGCTGGGCGCGTGCCGCTGCCGCTGCTGCTGCCACGTCCCACGCCTCAGCCACGCCATTGCGCTGCCTGCGCAGCAGGCTTGCAGGTGCTGGCATGAACGGCTCCGACTGCCATGCCGGCTTCTCCCGCCGCTGCTGCTGCTTGCTGCTGGGACTAGCGCCTGCAGCACGTCCTGGCCTGCCCTTGCTGCTGGCATCAGCAGAGCCATGGCGCTGCTGCTGCCGGCTCTCCTGTAGGGCGTGCCTGGCCCGGATGGTTGCAGGCTGTTGCAGCAGCTGCTGTTGCGAGTCGTCAGGCTGCTGTTCAGTTGGGCACAGGTTCTCGTCCTGTTTTGGGGTGTGGGGGTTCAAAAGAACAGGGTGATTGAGCAGTTGCTGCATGATAACTTCTCAAGCATTCACGCTGCCAGAATACAGTTCCCTGGCTGTGCTGGCGGACACAACACAAGGTCAGTCAGTCATCATGCTGTGTTGCAAGAGCCAAGGGGTGTGGTGGGGTGCGTGTCAGTGGGGGTGGTCATCATGCTATGTCAGCCTTAGCTGCATGTGAGAAGATATGTGCCATATACATTAGCAATGTGCCATTGGTCCTTCACATATTAAGGTGGTGCGAGACCATTGCTGAAGCTCAGCCCAACAAAACTGACAGTGGCGTTCCATAAACCAATTGCATGCGCTTGCTGTGGCACCCACCTGACTCTGCCGCAAGTGCCGCATCGTGCTGCCCCTCTGCTTGTTAGCCAGTACCTGCAGTGAAGACTCCAGCTTGGATAGCAGCTGCTGCTGCTGCTGCTGCTGCCCGCCATGCTGCTGCACCTGCTGCTGCCGCCTGCCCAGCAGCTCCTGCAGTAGACCAGCAACATGCTGCTGCTGCTGCTGCCCACTTGCAGTGCTGGACGTCAGCAGTTGCTTCAATGCTGACTTGAGCTGATTGCGCCTGTCAAAGCCAGATATGTGATCTTGCTGCTGCTGCTGCTGCTGCTGTGGCTTCTTGCGCCTGCCTGCTTCGCCTGTGATACGGATGAAGTCTGGCGCTGCATGCTGCCCTGCAGAGCGCCACAGGACAACAGCCGACGCTCGCAGATATCAAATGAAAGGTGCATGAGGCGCCTTTGATGTCTCTCACACACCCTGCTCATTGATCACTTTGGCGTATCAGTGGGGCGGCAAGCATGAATTCGGTCTAGTCGGTACTGGAAAACACACGCTGTCAACGCTTGATATAAAAACACACAAGCGCGCAATGCTGCAAGCCACAAACCTGCTTCCCCTGAACCTCAACCAACAGCTTGCTGCAAGGCAGCGGCGCCCAGCCACAAGCACAAGCGCACCTTGGCTTGCGCTGCTAGCAGCAGCACTGCCTCTGTCTGGCTGCAGCATGGACTTGACCAGCCAGGAGTTCTGCGCTGCCTCGGGCAACTGCTGCGGGCCTGAGGGGTGGGCAGGTGTGCTGGGGTGCGCAGGTGCTGTGGCTGCGGCTGCTGCTGCTGGGCTGCTTGATGAGGGAGCTGCCGTGGAGTGGTTGGCTGCTGGCATAGCAGCCTGCATCACAACCAACAGCAGGTACGACTCAGGCAAAAGCACAGGCATGTGCAGGCGTTCGAGTGTATTGTGCACTGTAATGGAAGCAGCCTGCAAGGCCAACATGCTGCTGCCGCTGCAAGTTGTCAAGCGCCAAAGAAGTTGTTGCAGCTGCCAGGCCTTACCTACCTCCTGCCCCTGCACCAGCGCCTGCTGCTGTTGAAGAGCCTCCTGCAACTGCTGGTTCTGCCACACCAGCTGCTGCAGCAGTGGCTGGTGCTGCTGGTCCGAATGCTGCGCGACAGCCGTGGTGATATGATGCAGCTGCGCAAAGGCACTGCTGCCAAGACTGTGATCATGCCATGTTTGCTGTTGAGGCAGGGTGCTGCCGCCCAGGGTCATCTGCTCTCGAGCAAGAGCTGCTGTAGCTGCCAGGCGCCTGTCACGCTCGGCTGCCGCATGCATGGCCGGCACCACGCTGCTGGACTGCAGGCTGCTCTGCAGCTTGGCTGCTGCAACCCAGCCAGGCTGGATGCTGCTTTTGGCGGTGGGCTGCTCCTGTAAAACAAACCACAGTGTTGGTGGCAGTGGATTGGCATGGCACACCATCACTAGCGAATTGCAGATGTTGCATGTAGGGGTCGCAGCCTCAGCATCCACAGCTAAGCATCCCACGTCACCAGGGAAGTTGCGTCAGTGCAGTAGTGTGACAGCCAGCCGTGTGCAGGGTGTGATGTGCTCCTGCTGCATGGCAGTACAGCTGTGCCCGGCGTCGGCAGCAGATGAACTCCCCCTTGCAACAGCATGCTCACGCATGTGCCTAAATGGGGCAGAACTTTGCAGGTCATGCAGCCTTACCTGCTGGCTGCTGTCCGCATACACCCCTGGCTGCTTCCAAACCGGTGCTGGCCCCTTGCTGCTAATTTGCGACTTCATGCTTGGTGCAGGCTGGTGTTGCTGCTGCTGCTGCTGCTGCTGCTGCTGCAGTTTCGCAATGTCCTGCGCCTGGCACGAGGCGGACAACGTTGCCTGAGCACACGTACAAGCGCAGGATGAAGAGTCTGCTTCTATCAATGTAAAGTAAGCCCTCGTGTACATAAGGCGCCAATGCAGCAGCAGCAGCAGCAGCAGCAGCAGCAGGTGCTTACCTGCCACAGCTGAACTGCAGGCTCCTGCGGCTGGGAATCATCTGCGACGTGTGGGCCCACACCTTGCCAGGTACTAGTGCGCATAGACTGCAGAAGACCTGCAGTTGCCAATTCATTGTTCAGAATTCGTGATACCGCACTGCTATTACGTTGACGTGCAGCTCCATCGACATGCCACAGGTGCGTTGTAGAGAGTAAGGATGTCACAGGCCGATCACCGCTCAGCTCACCGCGTAGAACCACGTAGCTGTGCTCCTGCACGCCCATGTTATGTTCACTGCCATCGTTGCTTGTCACAGCACCACCCTGAGGCTGCTGCTGAACTCGATGGGCAAGCTTGCCAGGTGGTGCTGCATACGCTGCTGCTGCACCTCTGCTCAGACCGCGCTGCTGCTGCGCTGCTGCAAGCTTTAGCCGCTGAACTATCCATTCCTCGTAGTTGATGTCCGCTGCAGGTGTTCAGTGGCTTGTCAGCAGTGAAAGTATAGAGAGAACTATGTCAGGGCAACAAGACGAGCATGTGTGTGCTGCTGCGCACCTTGAGTAGATTTGAGTAGTTCATATTCGCGGCTCAAGTTCGCCAACAAAGGCTTGTTAGATACCAAAGAAGCAAGATCCATGTTTAAAGCTGGCTGACAGGGTGCATATCGCCGGTTGTAGTACGGGCAGGGGTCTCGTTGTTGACCCTAGCTGTCCGGATGTGTGAGTTGCGTTAAAGTTTGTCAAAGGTTACCGTGCATGCAATAATCTGCGCATTAAAGCTGCTGCTCAGGTCATCTACTACGGAGTAGCAAGGGATTTGAGTGCTGTCACTGTGTCACATGACAAAACAGTGAAAGAGCACTGCAGCAGGCTATAGAGCAGGTTGAACCGCCCGATCAACCATCACTATAGGGATTGCCGGCCAAGCTGTAGCATCATTGGCACTGCTTGCACTGCTGATCCTTCTGTACACTGCACAGCAAGCACTGCTTTCAAGCAGCATGGACTGCCCTATTTGTCTCAACCACATTGAGCTGCAGAACGAAGCCTACCTGAATCCGTGCTTCCACAGGTTCTGCTTCACCTGCATCCAGCAGTGGACCGATGCCCAGAAGCTCCATCCACCAGCTTCCCCATCTAGGCTGGAAAGCAACAACGGCAGCATGGCCCTTGCTTGCCCCATGTGCAAAAGACCCTACACTCACATTGTGTATGACTGCGTCGGCAGATCTTACAGGTGTGTTGCAATGGGCTGCAGTTACTCTGCGCAGCATGTCCTGGCAGCTGGTGCCCCTGGCAAACAATTGCTGCCTCCTGCAGCTGCCACGGCAACGCACGCAGCTGCAATGTGCGCCAGAAGCAGTATCACCAGCCGTGAACTTGTACTAATGCATTGAGCCCCTAGTGCTGCATTACTGACTGTTGTTCGCTTCTGTGTAATGCGCAGGATGCTGGCAACATCAGGGCACACAGGCAGTGACGCTGATGTGGCGCTCACAGCCCAGCAGCGCCGGCGGCGGGCGCTGTACATAACACAGCAACAGGCCTCATCTTGTGATGGACAGGAGCAGGTGAGCCGCAAGAAGTGCGGCAGTACCGTGCACATCTATCTGCAGCACTAGCTGCGGTGTGCTAGGGAAGGCACGCACCGAGCCTCGCATGCAAGCTGCAGTGCGCAAGCCAGCCCAAGCACCAGCAGCAGTTTGACATGCAAGCGACACCGGTGCTCTATGGCCACTCAGGCCTTGCTGTGCCGACCTTGGATTGCTTCGAGCGCTGGTGTTGACTGCAATTGGCTGCAGGTGGCACAGCCTAGCAGGCATGGCCAGCCCCGAGCACCCAACAGCCCCCAGATTACTGAATGGGTGACGCGGGAGCTGCAGGTAGGACAGCTGCACCACACTGCACCGCTGCAGCTGTAGGCTTTTGAGGACTGCTGCTGGTCTTTGTGCGTCGATTGTATGTGCAGCTGCAAGCACTTACATGTATAGAAGCAGCCCCTTCATCTAGCAGCAGCTTGGATGTGCCATCCTGAGCGGGAGTGCTGCTGTGTGTGCAGGCATTGCTGCTGGAGGATGATGTTGATGTCATTGTGCAGCATGTGCTGGGTGTGCTGCAAGGGCTGGTGAACCGGCAGAAGCAAAGCAGGTGAGCGGCAATTCTGCAAGGCAAGGTGATGCAGTAATATTATCACAACAACTGCAACTACAATTCATCTCATATGCAGCTCCCTTGCTGGTGCTGCAATGCCTTCACCTTGGCCTGCGAGGTGGCGCAAGTGTGTCCCTGCTGCTTTCTGCAGGTTGAAAGGTCTCAACACCAGCTCTGTGTATGGCCCCCAAACTGTGAGTGACATTTGCACCCCACATGCCTTGCCTTCTCAGCTGTTGCCGCGCAGTTGCTTAACAGTAGCATGCAGGCAGAACAACTGCCATGTCATCTTAGGGGACTTCTGATTCCCTTCTTCGTCTTTGCTTGGCAAATGACCCACTTCCCGCATGCCACACTTCTTTCAGACCGCTCTGTAGAACGTCATGGCCAAACACATAACAGCAGCAGGAACTAGCAGGATGCAGCAAACAGCAGCAGGAGCTCGTCATCCAGGCTGCTTTGGCCGTCAGCCCTTCACCCGTGCTGCTGCCACTGCTTCCCTACCCTCCATACAGGCATTTGTTGATAGCATCATGCAAGCTATCCAAGGTTTTCTGGACGAACACGCTGCAGCTTTTGCAGGCCAGCTGTGGTCGTTCCTGCAGTCTGGCCTGAGCATCACTGCACATGATGCGCTGCTGTTTGGGCCTGAAGATGCAGCCCCGGCATCATCAGATGCTGATCAAGCACAGGAGCCCGAGGCAGCACCATCTGGTGCAGTGGCACCTGAAGTGTAGGATGTTGATGCACAGGCACACCATGTAGTACTACCATGTGTCATATCATGTGCTGTTGTGTTGTGGTGCAATGTTGCACCACAACAGGCTGTTAACAGCCTCACCCATGGATTTGCTGCACTGGCTGACTTACTAACATGCATCCAGTCAATGGATGCAAGGTTCGTGCGTGGTAGGACAGGGATGAGTTCTCACTATAGAGCTCTTAGGCCCTCAGAAGGCCTGTCCCTGTCCTTCTCTAATTCACGCACGAAAGAAGAACTTCTGATGCGTAGGAATTGTAACATGTAAGAGGTTTGTGATGAATCCAAACTGTGAATCATCAAGCAGTGTATGCCAAGGGCAGCTCAGCCAGTGGTGCCAGTGGTGCAGTGCAGCTGTCTTGCAGCTGCTGCTCAAGCTTGTGCAATTTGCGGTATGTCAGGTACCAAACAAACATGTGCGCATACAAGTTGAAGGTGGCTGCAATGCGGCGGCTGTACTGCTCATATAGCAGCTTGCAAGTGCATGTATGCACGAGACCGGATGCAAAATTTTCTGCTGCACTGCCAAGAACAGCCAATACCTTGTACCTTTCGTTGTACCTTTTGTTCTGGGCGATCAGTGCCTGACAAGTGCTCAGTGAAATTGACTGCAAGGTAGATTACCGCACCCTTGCTACCTTATCATCTTTCTGCATAGGCTGCTTGCAAAGATGTCACCGTCTCCTGCACACCTCTAGTGACACGCCAGCCTCTGCACGACTGCCTGCACACTCCTTCAACACGTGCTGCACAGGTTAACGGTTGGGAACCCAAAGAGAACGAGCAGGCTCTAGCACCAACTCAAGCAGTTGCTGCTCCTGAAGTGCTGCTAGCTAATGAGCTGGCGCCTGAGCAGCAGCAGCACAAGGGAGGGGCTGCGCAGCACGTGCCTCGCGGCAGTGCTGCTGCGCGGCGCCAGAGCCTGGTGAGTGGTGATGTTTAAAATGATATGTTACAGATGACTCTATCCCTCGGGAGTGGTGTCCGTTAACTTGCTTGTCAGCAATGTGACATTAGGGTTATAATGCTCTTTGCAGACATGCTGCAACCAGCCTGCACCTGTGCTGCCTGCGCATGCCTCTGCACTGCGCTTGCTAGCCTGAGCCATGCCTGCACATCTAGTCGGACTCCTGGCATGCAGTCACAGCATAGAGGTTGCTGACAATGCGTGCATGTGCTGTGCTTGCAGGAGCGCATGTGCCACCTACAGCCTCCCCAGGGCAGCGCAGCAGCAGCAGCAGCAGCAGCAGCAGCAGCAGCAGCAGCAGCAGCAGAGGATTTGGCTGCAGCAGATAATGCTGTCAACCGTGCCTTTGAAACTGTAGAGCTGCGGGCACTGCTGCAGCAGCAAGAACAGAAGGAGGCACTGCTACAGCAGCAGCTGCAGGTCGCGAACCAGCAGCTGTATCAGCAGCGCAGCCACACCAAGCAGCTTGTGGCCGACGGCCTCGAAAAGGATCAACTCATTGCTGAGCTGCGCCGCACTGTCGGCAGCCAGCAGCGGCAGCTGGTGGGGGCGCACAGCGCCGGCAGCGCCCGCCCGAGGATCCTTGGCCCCGCGCTGGGAACTGCCGTGGACCAGGAGGCAGCGGCTACAGCGACCATGGCAGCAGCCAACTCAGCAGTAGCGCTTGCTGCAGCTGCCTGTGTGGAGTCTGCAGATTGCGCGTGGCTGTTTGACGAGAAGTGGGTGCAGGTGGGGGGAACATGTGACGGTGCAGCTGGTTGAGGCGACAGCCTGTGTTGCAGGATGGTCAGACAGAGGCTAGGTGTGAGTTGGTACGTGCCTGCGTCTGTGTTGCCCGCTGGCCCAGCACCTCCCTTGCAAGCTGCTGCGCGCCCCTGTCAGCATTGCTTTGGCTCCTGGCATGGGGCTTGCACTCCGTTGGAGGGTGGAGCGTGGCAGGTACAGCACAGCTACGCACAGCAGGAATCTGCTGGCCTTACGCTGCTTTCGCTGCATCTCTGGCTGGCGCTGCAGGTGCCAAGTGCTCCACTCGAGCGCTTGGAGCGTGCCCAGGCCCCTGACGTGGCGGCAGCGCTGGACACGGGAGTGGGGCTGCAAGCAGCAACAGCAGCACAAGTTCCGTGTATGTGACTTAGAAGCTGCAGGCAGGTGGCAGCTGTTCAGGGCCTGACTGCACTGAACATGGCTCCAGGGCAAAGGGCAGGAGGGCTGTGTACGAGTGCTGCTGTCTCTGCTATAGTTTTTGCAGAATATATAGGGCGGGCGGTAAGTTTTGGTCAATAACAGCATTGCTCAAATCACCTGTTTGGCAAGTTGGATGAGCTGCGCCATCCAAGCGTCAAATGCACATGTGCTGCTCTGATGTGCAGGGAGGTGGAGGGCTTTGAGACTGCAGAGGCTGTGGCCGCTGCCGAAGCACAGCAGCAGTCCGAGCAGCAGCTGCCAGAGCAGGAGCTGCAGCCAGAGCAGCAGCTGCCACAGCTGGAGGTGCAGCCGGCGGCGGCCATGGTGACGTTCAGCTTCCGCTGCGTCACACAGCCAGGTGAGGAACAACAGAGTGGTTTTGTAACCAAGATGCAGGACTGAGCTACGCATGGCGTTCACACACAACATCCGCTTAGGTTGATGGAGAGGGTGTGTGTTACAAACAAGGTGGCCTCATGACCTCCATAGAGATCATCCGCCCGCCCCCTGACATGTGCTGCTGCTTGGTGTCTCTGCTGTGACTGCAGGCGAGCAGCTGTGGCTGGTGGGGGATAGGGGCAGCCTGGGCAGCTGGGACCCAGCAGCAGGAGCCCAGATGCTGTGGGGCGAGGGCCACATCTGGTCTGTCACCCTGCCATTTGAGCAGGGTGCAACTGTGGCGTACAAGGTGAGGCTGTTTGTGTGTGTCGTGGGAGGAGTGGAGCTGTGGGTGCACCTGTGGCGGCAGCTGTGCTGTGAATGCATGCTGTGCTGCTGGCCTGCGAGGGCCCAGCGCGGCTGCTCAGCTGCCCTTGACACTCGCTGTGAACCTTGCCTGCGTCCAGAAGTCCTGCAAG
Source organism: Scenedesmus sp. NREL 46B-D3 (assembly GCA_014080715.1). NCBI lineage: Eukaryota > Viridiplantae > Chlorophyta > Chlorophyceae > Sphaeropleales > Scenedesmaceae > Scenedesmus > Scenedesmus sp. NREL 46B-D3. Next base: position 5,201 of record JACERP010001073.1, on the reverse strand, counting down.
CTGCCCCACATGGACAAAGAGTCGGCTGTGACAGGGGGTACTATGCAAGCAAGATTTGGAATGCATGATCTAACATTTTGCTGCTGATTTAAGTGCTGCAACTCCCACATTCAAGTTCTGCCTGGGTTAAAAGTTACAAAGGTTAGTGATATTGGGCTTTGCCGCGGGCACTGCAGCTGCAGCGCCCGTGGCAAAGCCCAAGATTACGATCAAGAAGGACCTTGACTCCTAACAATGGCAGCGTCTTGCTTGCACTTGACAGGCTGATTAAGCCTTCCAAAAAATAATTGAAAATTTTCACTGGAAGAAAGTCATAAAACATGTGTAACTTTTGACCCAGGCGTAATTTGAATGTAGGAGTTGCACCACTGAGATCAGCATCAGAAAAGTAGGTCATGCATTCCGAATGTTCCTTGCATGCTGCCCCCTGGTTGTGACGCAAGGAGTAATGCATCCCGAATCTTCCTTGCATGGTGCCCCCTGGTTGTGATGCAAGGATGCATGTTGGACATTGCGCCCGTGTGTCTCTGCCTGGCGGCTGTGCTCTGCAGCACCCGTCTGGGCAGGCTGTGCTGCAGACGGCTGGCAAGGTTGTTGGCTGATTGACACAGCCACCTCCTTGGTGCAGGACTCATTTATGAGTGTGTTCACATCTGTATGCGCGTGCTGTGCGTGCCCTTGCTGCTGTGCAGGCTGTGCTGCAGCTGCGGGACTGCGAGCCCAAGCACTGGCGTTGGCAGGCGGGCGGCAACTGTGTAATGGAGGCGCGCAGCGACAACAGCGACGGCAAGCCGCTGCAGGTCATGCACGACTTCCACTGACGGGTGCAGTTGCGAGCATAGTTAAAGCAGCCCTGGAAGAAGCACTGCTCTGCTTGGTCGGTCCCAGGCAGGACTGGTGTGTGCGGCGGTGCACAGCCCCGGCAAGTCAAGTTGAGCCTTAACTGGCTGCCGCATAAATGTCGTGCTGGCCCACAGTGCTGCAATCTGCGAGTTCTGTTCTGCGGCACTGTAGTTGCAGCATTGTGCATGTGTTGATGCAGTTTGTTTGTGTTGTTGTGCTGCAAGCCAGCCACAATAGTTTGACTTGTGCTGCAAGAGACATGAATGCAGGGCCTTGCCTCCTTGGCCCGTCAGTCTGTGTATGGCATGCAGGGTGACTCCTGTGCTGATGCTACGCGCTTGGGGTAATAAATTTTAGGGTTGTACTGCTGAATTTGGCAACTGGTTATGGCATGAACGGTGCCTTGTGTACTTGATCGGCAACATGCCAACACGTGCAGCGTGCATGTGGGATGCAGGGTTGGCGATGTGTTTTGCACTTGCCAGCATGTGGGTTTGGGGTAGGTGTGGGTGTGTGCAGCGCGGGGCAGGGTATGTCTGTTGTTCTGCTGTTGCTAGCAGTGCTTGTTGAGTGCAGGGCATAGGCACAGCAGCAACATGTGCTGCACTCATAAAAAGAGCTCTGTGACTAACCACAAAGCAGTATTGAAAGCCTTGTGTGCAGCTGCTGAGTATTGCTGACAGATTGGCTCTCTATGGTTTCTAGCAGCGAGTGTTGGTTGCACTGTGGGGTGCACAATTTAGGAGCTGCCATGGTTTGCTAGTTGCCTGCGCGACGCACATGCAAGTGGGCGCTTTGCACGCAGTGCTGTGTGTCAAGTTGTTGCAGCTTGCTTGAAGCAAGGGCCCATAAACAAGCTGCAATTGTACTATCACAGCGCTGGCCCTCATCATCATATTATTCATTCAAGCCATAGCATCAGCGCCATCGGCCCCGCGTTCCACCGGAGCGGAAAGAGAAGGGAGCACTGCTCCAGAATGTTTGCATGCATTGCGCACATCCCAAGACTTGACAAGAAAAGCAGCAATACACGGTGACACCATCCGACATCTTCCAGAACTGCCCCAAATATCATCAGATACAAAACGCAACACCTTGATTGACGAATCAGCCATGGACAAAACGCTGCGCAACTTTTCAGCGCAACCAGGCAGGGATCTGATCTCAGCAAAAGAGCTCTGTGACTAACCACAAAGCAGTATTGAAAGCCTTGTGTGCAGCTGCTGAGTATTGCTGACAGATTGGCTCTCTATGGTTTCTAGCAGCGAGTGCTGGTTGCACTGTGGGGTGCACAATTTAGGAGCTGCCATGGTTTGCTAGTTGCCTGCGCGACGCACATGCAAGTGGGCGCTTTGCACGCAGTGCTGTGTGTCAAGTTGTTGCAGCTTGCTTGAAGCAAGGGCCCATAAACAAGCTGCAATTGTACTATCACAGCGCTGGCCCTCATCATCATATTATTCATTCAAGCCATAGCATCAGCGCCATCGGCCCCGCGTTCCACCGGAGCGGAAAGAGAAGGGAGCACTGCTCCAGAATGTTTGCATGCATTGCGCACATCCCAAGACTTGACAAGAAAAGCAGCAATACACGGTGACACCATCAGACATCTTCCAGAACTGCCCCAAATATCATCAGATACAAAACGCAACACCTTGATTGACGAATCAGCCATGGACAAAACGCTGCGCAACTTTTCAGCGCAACCAGGCAGGGATCTGATCTCAGCAAAAGAGCTCTGTGACTAACCACAAAGCAGTATTGAAAGCCTTGTGTGCAGCTGCTGAGTATTGCTGACAGATTGGCTCTCTATGGTTTCTAGCAGCGAGTGCTGGTTGCAATACAACAATACAGTAGTACAGGACTGAACCTGCCTCAGGCACTAGCCCAGCGAGCCGTTGTTCCGCTCATGAGGGTTTCTTGTAATTGTACCCAGTTTCTTCTTCATTGTTTGGGCGATCGAAACCACCCGCACAAATCCGTCAATTCCAGTTGCTTTTTTAGCCCAGCCACGGGCGGTTGGACCGGGATTCGAACCCGGGTCTCCAGCATACCATGCTGGTGTTCTACCACTAAACTACCCAACCTTTTTACTAAACTACCCAACCACTGTTGCACTGTGGGGTGCACAATTTAGGAGCTGCCATGGTTTGCTAGTTGCCTGCGCGACGCACATGCAAGTGGGCGCTTTGCACGCAGTGCTGTGTGTCAAGTTGTTGCAGCTTGCTTGAAGCAAGGGCCCATAAACAAGCTGCAATTGTACTATCACAGCGCTGGCCCTCATCATCATATTATTCATTCAAGCCATAGCATCAGCGCCATCGGCCCCGCGCCCCACCGGAGCGGAAAGAGAAGGGAGCACTGCTCCAGAATGTTTGCATGCATTGCGCACATCCCAAGACTTGACAAGAAATGCAGCAATACACGGTGACACCATCCGACATCTTCCAGAACTGCCCCAAATATCATCAGATACAAAACGCAACACCTTGATTGACGAATCAGCCATGGACAAAATGCTGCGCAACTTTTCAGCGCAACCAGGCAGGGATCTGATCTCAGCAAACATACTATCTCTCTGAGCAGAAGTAGCAGGGCAATCCAACATGAAGTGTGACAAAGACTCAACTTCTGCACCACAACAAGGACATCCTGAAGTGGAGTTAGCTCTGCGACCGCCAAACTGACTAGTACGCTCATGTACACACAGACAACCCATACGAACACGCAAAAGCAATTCAATACCACGTGGAATTGCCACTGAACTCAAATACGGCCTAGGCCTCCTGTAACCCATAGCATCAACATGAGTGGGATGCACATGAGCCACATACCGAGCCAGAGTGGAGTGTTCCAACGTTTCACATGCAATCCTTTCAGCATGTAGTGTCCTGACCTGCTTGTTGACATGGCTCTTGCACGCACTGGCTCTGCCTTCCACGGTCACAACATTCACACCATACTTGCACAGCAGGCTCTGCACATACTTGTGCCACGGTGTCACCGCCACAGCACCACTAGGACGCCTCCATTCTGCTGTAAACACTTGATTTGGCAGCCGAACGCCCTGCATACGCTGAACCCTGTAGTAGTACTCCAAAGCCCTCTGATGAAGCCACATATGCAACGGTTTCACACCCCATTCTGCCAAGAGAGCTGAAGAGCATGGGCGCTTCTTTGTACTATCACAGCGCTGGCCCTCTGCGCTGTTGGTGCACCGCGCTAGCGTCACAGACTTACTGGATGTTGAGTCACTAGTACTACATAATCATAATGTCAATTTTAACCCATAGCATCAACGCCCACCGGTTTGAGTCACAGTTACTTGTTGAACAAGCAGCTCTAGATCCACTCATGTATCATCATCATCATATTACCCATTCAAGCCATAGCATCAGCGCCATCCACTCATGTATAACCTGCTTGGTATGGTTAAAGTGCCAACTGACAAGGCTCTTTTACACTGGACTTGTCACCGACATCCTGATACCAAGCAAGCTTGCAAGCCGCCATACTCGTGTGAGCCATGCCACACAAGCCAGCTGCTGGGCAGCAAGTCACTCATGCGAGAGGACACTGCACTACCAGCAATGCTTGATACCATGCAGAACACCGCGGTCCCCATGCCTACCAACCATTGCACATCAGGAAGTCCGGCACATATGTAAACTGCAGGCACATGTATATACTGCATGTAAGCAGTGCTGCACCCACATGGTAACACTGTGTTGACAGTGTCAACACATGTTCAACGTTGAACATGTGATGCGGACCCGAGAGCAGCAGCAGCCCCAAGTAACAGCCAAAGCAACCTAGAGCATGAGCGCCTCAAAACTGGCCAGCGTTTGGGCCATGCCCCCGCTCTAGGCTACCAGCTCAAAATGAACCCAACAGCTAGCCACCTACAGCAGCTTGCTGCTTGTAGCCGCAAAGTGACATAGATGCCGCAACTGCATTGTGATGTGACGTGTTCAGCTCAATGCCGCTGCCAGACCACGGTGAACATTTCTGCGTCATGCACGGGCCACTGCAGTGGAAGCTGCGGGTCCTCTCGGAGTGTATGCTGCATGTCAGCAGAAGCCGCCGGCGCTGGCACAATGGCTGTTGCACACAGGCATTGGTGTACACCGTTGCACGGCTGACCTGCCAGCACACAAACCACTGCTGTTCTTAGCTAGAAAATGACCTGGGGCACTATTATTTAGCAGATGCTCTGCCATACCAGCAGCTGCATGCCGCAGCATGCTGATGCAATACATGCACACGCCCCCCTGCCATCAAGCCAGCAACATCATGTTGCCAACATCAAACCACACGGCAGCCATATGGCTTGAACGGGTGACATGATGATGATGATGATG